>PVLD010023976.1:9980-26461 GCA_004027595.1 Dinomys branickii | reverse complement strand
AACAAGGTGAATAGCACACAAAAGTGGAAACAAAGCTTTTGTAAATAAGGGGGGAGGAGGGGTGAAGGGAGGGGAGGAGAATGGGAGAAAACAAGGGTCCGAGGCCAACCTGGGCTCCACAGCGAGACCCTGTCTCAAAGGGAAAAAAAAGTTACCTTTCTGTGCGCTTTGCCTGCGTCCATGTCTTGTAAAGCTGTGTGCTGAGAACCGCGCACCCGGGCATCCACCCGGGCAGTGCTTTCTCCCATTCCCACCGCGTCTGTTGGGCGAACCTGGAGGCCTGGGCTGGGCCTCGGGAGGTTTCAAGTGGTAACGAGACAGCGAGGGCTGGAGGTATAGCTCAGTGGTTTAAGTGCTTGCCCGCTAAGCACTAAGGCCCTGAGTTCGATCCCCGGTACCGGAAAAAAAAAAAAAAAAGGAACAGATGTTTTAGGGGGCTGGGGATATAGCTCAGTGGAATAAGCGTCTGCCTAGCAAGCTCAGGGTCCTGAGTTCGATCCCCAGTACTGCCAAAAAACAAAAAAGTGATAAATTTAGGGGGCTGGGGATATAGCTCAGTGGAATAAGCGTCTGCCTAGCAAGCGCAGGGTCCTGAGTTCGATCCCCAGTACTGCCAAAAAAAAAAAAAAAAAGAGACAGCAACACCACTTGGTGCCAGCCCAGCTCGGGCCTGGTCACAACAGGCGCTCAGCGGGCAGAGCTGCGGGTGAGGGCTGCAGGCCGGCCTCGCCCGGAGCATCAGAGAGGTGGAGAGAACAAAGTGACTCCCATTGCTGGCCACACCGGCGCCTCTTCCCCGTGCTACTGCACCCTCCCTACTGTTCACAACAGTGAGCTCTCCTCCCACAGCTGGAGTGTGAACTGTGTGTTTTCCCAGGACACTTTCTTTGTATGTCTTTTGAGACAGGGTCTCCTGGTGTAGCCCAGGCTGGCCTGGTACTCTCAGTGATCCTTCTGCCTCAGCCTCCTGAATGTTGGGATTATAGGCGTGCACCACCACACCCAACTCATCCTCCCCCCCACACTTTTTTTGTGATCTGGGTGTTAATCAGAAGGCGCTTGGTGGATACAGACTCAGAGCAATAGCTGTTGGGAGAGAATTGTGCAGTGTTTCCTCTAGGTTTGGGGGCAGCTCAGCAAAGCTGTCCTTGCTGCTAGCAGGAAGTCCAGCTGTCCCAAGACAGGCACACGGTCACCCGCCACATCCCACCAACCTGGCTGGCTTCATGTTCGGATCCCAGGAGACACCGGCTGGCAGCGTGGTGGCACCAGTTTCCAACATACTCCCCGAGACTCTTTACCTCTTTCTCTCTGGGTTAATTGTATCTCCTTTCAGGCTGCTGGGAGTTATCAAATTATGTGGGTGTGATTAGATTTAATACAGAAGGTGCAGTGAGCACCATTTTTGTTTGTTTTGAAACGGGAACTTGCTATGCAGCCCAGGCTGGCCTCAAACTCCTATTAACTTTCCTGCCTCAGCCTCCCAAGCATTGTGATTACAGGTATGGGCCACCATGCCTAGCCCCTAATTGAGACTATGTTTAGATTTTGAGCCAAGCATAGAGGCACAGGTGTATAACTTCAGCACTCTGGAGGCTGAGGCAGGAGAATGCCTGGATTTGGAGGCCATCCTGAACTACATAGTGAAACCCTGTCTCATAACAAACAATATACAATGAAAAAACAACTGGGGTCTTAAGGTTAGGGAGGAGGTACAAGGGAGATAAGGTATAACATTTAGGGATAAGAAAGAAGGTTTGTAGCTTGACGTGGAGATCACGGGCGGTTCTAACAAGTGAGATCTCACTTTAACTCCTGTGCCGGGAGGAGGAGGTGAGAACACAGAGGATGACAGCAGGGCAGGGACGAGGGTGTCCCAGACTGAGAAAATAGCAAAACGGTCCAGCCCTGGACAGAATCTGGGACATCAGTACCCGTACTGTCCAGCCAAGCAGCCAGTTTTAAGTAGGAAAAGGTTTCCGGTTTTCACCACGGCAGCTTGCAGCAGGTTGAGCGTGAAGCCGACTAGAGAGGCAGCACACTGGGACTTTAGCATCCGGGTTCCAGAAATGAATTTCTGTGCTGCGCGGGAGCAACGCAGCTTCCTTCCTCCAAGATCTGATGAAGGGCCAAGGCAGGAGGAATTAATTTCCACGCACTAATTAAAGAGGGGTGGGTGCTGTCTATGCAGCGAAAGTCTCCGAAATGAATATTTGATAAACAATATCTGGTAAATTAAAAACCTGAAATGTTAAATTAAATGCAAATTAAAAATCTGGAATGTTAAATTAATTAAAGACACCAAACTGCATCAAATAATGTTACAGGTCTCGGTTAAAGCACGGAAGGATAAAAAAAAAAAAGCCGAGTTACTCAATGTCGAATCCTGCATGTGACGCACCTGTTGGGAGTCACGGAGGGCCCAGAGATTCAGGGCTACTCGGAAATAAATTATGCACGTAACCATCTTCTGGGACTTTCTCTTGCAAAATGATGTGGAGAATAGAACAGATTGTTTCTTGTCATAGCAAATGTGTTAAACTTATTCGAAAGCATGACTCCTCTTTCTGTTTTTTGAGATAAGGTCTCTCTACATAGCCCAGCCTGGCTTCCAATGAGCACTTGGCGAGCCTCCTGCCTCAGCCTCCTGAGTACTGGGATTATTCATATGCATCACCACGCCTGGTACCAACTCTTTTTTTTTTTTTTGACTTTTTGAGACAGGGTCTCACTGCAGTTCAGGCTGGCTTTGTAGCCCAGTCTAGTCTTGAACTCACAACAATCCTCCTGCCTCAGCCTCCCAAGTGCTGGGATTACTGGTGTGTGCCACCACGCCTGGCACTAATTTCTCTTCTGGTTTGAGATAAAGATGGGTGAATTCTACCCTCGGGGTTCCACCAAGGTAGAGCGGCTCCAGCTGCCTCCCAGCTGACATCTCTGGTTTGTGGATGAAGAGCAGCAGGTAGAGTTAGGCCCTGAGTGCTCTGGGATAGCTGCCTGTGTCCCTGGCGTCACTGCGGGAAAGACCAAAATGTCCCAGCTGTCCCATCGGTGTGAGCACAGGGTCTTCCGGATGGAATTGGGCCAAGGCTCCTCCAGCTTCTGGAGGACAGGAGATGCCTGGAGTTGTGACCTGCTTCATCTGGCCCTTGATTAGAACCCAGGACCAAGCCCACATTTTTTTTTGTTTTTGCCCTGGGAATTGAACCAGGCTTTCATGCTGAAAGCCTCAGCCCCTTTTATTTTGAGACAGTCTTGCTGGGACACTGAGTTTCCCAAGCTAGGCTTGAAATTGAGTTCCCCCTGCCTCAGCCTCTCAGAATTTGTTTGGCATTTCAGGCGTATACCACAATGCCTGGGGGTCCGTTGAGTCTAAAAACCTACCCTGCTCTGAATAGAGGATCGGTATTAGGGAGTAGGAAAACTTGCTCAAATGGGAAAGTGCCTCTTTCGTCTGTTTTGTGTTTGTTTGTTTTGAGACAGGCTAATGCAGGCGGGCTTTGCTGGCCTTGAACTCACTATGGAGCCCAGGCTGCCCGTCTTACCACAGCCTCCTGAGCGCTGGGATTTCAGGCCACCACACCCAATTTTGGAAACAGAGATTTTTGTAAATGGGAAGGAGGGGCCAGGGAAGAAGAGTTAAAGGGAGGAGAGGGGGCTGGGGATGTAGCTCAGTGGCACAAGTGCCTGCCTGGCAAGGGCGAGGTCCTGAGTTTGATTCCCAGTATCAAGAAAAAGATGGGGGGAAGAATGAAGATGTGTTGTGCACAGGTACCAGTTCCCCGTGGTGAATGTGACCGTTATGTGCGACAGACACACTCACAAAACCCACTTTAAGATTTTATTTTATGAGAACTGCCCATGTTCGCAAGTCAGCATCTGTGATCACGCTGGGGAGTAGGCACAGGCACCCGGCACAGCAGCCTCTTCGGTTTTAGTGCCTGGTTGTTTTCTCTTCTAGTAGCTTTCATGTTTCTTTTTTTTTTTCTTATCTTATATTTTAATTAAATATATTTTAAAATAAAGCATAAGTAAGTATATCTATTTCTCACAACAATATGTAAATTTCCCTTGATACAGAATAGAGATTGTTCAGGTAGTTTTCATGTCTCTGTTCCTATTTTATTTTTATTTATTTTAATTTTTGAGACAGGCTCTTGCTATGTAGTCCAGGCTGACCTTGAATTCCTGGCAATCCTCCTGCCTTAGCCTCCCAAGTGCTGGGATTACAGGCACGCACCGTTGTGGATTACAGGCATGCACCATCACATCCAGCTTCATGTTTCTGTTTTACAGTTTAGATCTTTGATCTATTTTGAACTTAATTTAGTATGTGGTGAGAGCAAAGGGTCTAGCTTATGCACATGGATATCCAGTTTCCCTAGCACACTTGTTGGATAGGCTCTCTTTCCTCCACGCGCTCTTTGGGCCCCTTTGTCAAAGATCAAATAGCTGACTAGAACTGGGTATGGGGGCACATGTCTGTAATCCCAGCACTGGGGCGGCTGAGGCAGGAGGGTCGTTGTGAGTTTGAGGCCAGCCTAGGCTACATAGCAAGACTCTGTCTCAAAAAACACCCCCAAAACTGAATATGTCGGAGGTAGTTCCTGTATCCTCGGTTCTGTTGCACTGATCCGCCTGTCTCTTTCTGTTCTAGTGCCATGTCATTTTAATCATACTCTTTTGTAGTATAACTTGAAGTCAGGTATCACTGCCGCTTTGCTCTTGTTGCCCAAAACTACCTTAACTCTTCTGGGTCTTTCCCGGCTCCGTATGAGTGTTAGGATTCTTTTTTTTTGTCTTTTCGAGGCAGGGTCTCGCTATGCAGTTCAGGCTGGCCCTGTCAGCCTCGAGAATGCTGGGATTACTGGCGGGCACCACCACGCCCAGCGAGTTTTAGGGTTGCTTTATCTGGATCTGTGAAGAATGTTGTTGGTATTTTGATTGGGACTGTATTGAATCTGTGTACCAGTTTTCGGAGTGTGACCAATACCTTTGACAATACTGATTCTGCCTATCCAGGAGCAAAGGATGTCTTTTCTTTTTGCTTCCCTTCCCTCCCCTTCCCCTTCCCTTTCCCTTTTGATTTTTGGCGACGGGGTCTCACTATGTAGTTCAGGCTGGCCTTGAGCTCACTTTCTAGCCCAGACTGCTCTCAAACTCACAAATATCCTCTTGCCTCAGCCTCCCAAGTGCTGGAATTACAAGTGTGTGTCACCATGCCCGGCTATTGCTTTTGAAAGCAATCAGAGACCACCAAAGTGGATTTTCTTGAGTGGTTGTAACCTCTGGGTATCTGTGTTAGAAACTTGAGATATCTAATTTATTTCTGAGAAAAAAAGAATGAGTCTATGGAAAGGGTGGGGAGCTGTACAGATCATATCACCTTTGTGTGGGCTGCGTGGAACCTTGTGTAGATCCTCAGTTTGCGGTTATCCTGAGTTATAAGCGCTTTAAAAGGTGTTAATATTTAAATATTTATTTAAAGTCATTAAAGCATTTCTCGAAAACACTACAGGGCTGGGGCTGTAGCTCAGCGCCACAGTGCTTTTCTAGCAGGTGCAAGGTCCTGGGCTCTGTCTCCTGAGTTGCAAATGTATGCACAAATAAATTTGCATAAAAGCAAACAAGAAAGAGTTTTTCGTTTTCTTTCTTTTTTTTTGGTCTTTTTAAGAGAAGGTCTCACTATACACTTCAGGCTGGACTTGAACTCACTTTGTAGCTGAGGCTGGCCTGGAACTCACAGCGATCCTCCTGCCTCAGCCTCCTGAGTGCTGAGATTACAGGCTTGTGCCACCAAACTGAGCTCACTGTTCTTCCTTCCTTCCTTCCTTCCTTCCTTCCTTCCTTCCTTCCTTCCTTCCTTCTTTCTTTCTTTCTTTCTTTCTTCTGTTTTTGCAGTACTAGGGTTTCAACTCAGGGCCTTTGCAACCAGGCCCTGAGCTACTTCTCCAAATCTATTTTTAAATTTTGAGACAGTCTTGCTAAATTGCTTAGTTTTTCAGGCTGAGCTCAGATTTGTGTTATTTCTGCCTCAGCCTCTCAGAGTACTAGAATCACAGGTGTGCACCATCATGCCCAAATTTCTTTCCAATTTTGAACTAACATAAAGTTGCACTCCTTGACCTAACCCTTTGTCAGTGTTTCTCTAGAAATGTAACAACAACAAAAATTGTCCAATCCAGAGCTGGGCATGGTGGCTCACGCCTATAATCCCAGCACTTGGGAAGCTGAGGCAGGAGGATCACCTCAGAGTTCGAGGCCAGCCTGGGCTGCATAGGGCATAAGGGAGTTCAGGGCCAGCCGGAACTACACAGAGAAACCCTGTCTGAGAAAAACAAATCAACAACAAAAAAGTCAAGAGTGGGCACATCAGACAGCATAACATTTACTGCTGCTCTGCCTTGGAAAGTCGGTGAGCGGGGCTGTGTTCCTGCTGTAGAAACACGGAACGTTCCTCTCCCACAGCCTCCACACCGAGCCGTACCTGTTCTTCCCTGTGGAAATCTGGTGGCACAAGAGCAAATGGTCTAACGTGCCCCACCCCTGATGTGCGTCAGGCCGAGCAGCTTGTACATGTTGTGGCCACTGCGTTTCAGGCTTCGCCTGTTCACACCCTGATCTACTTCAAATTCTCATTCCTTCATTCACTGACTTGCAGCGTGGGGGTCCAGCCCAGGGCCCTGTGCTGGGAGGCAGGCGTCCTACCACCCAGCTGTATCCGCAGCCCAGTTGTACTTTTTAAATTGAGTTGGCTTGTTTTCCTGCTGACTTTTAGTCCTGTGTACCGTCTTCGTAGTGATCTTCTGTGACAAACATTTTTTTTCCCATTTGACTTATATTTTTACTGTGTTGCCTTTAAACAGAGATGCTCATTGGAGTGGCAGTCATCGCTCTCATTTTTACTTAGAATATTAACATTTTGTGCGTCTCCTTCATCTGTCCCCATGGCTTCCCGGCGGCCTGCGCTGTGCCTGAGTTTATAGCATATAGTTTATAGAGTATCTTGACCGGTATATGTTGTGCGTACAGATAAATGAATGAATAAATAAAATAATTCAACAAACATTTCATATGTGCAAAAGTCTACCATAATGTGATTTTTGACTAATTAATAAAGAAGTTAGCCCAGTAATGGTACTGTTAGGCATGTTAATGCTACTGAAATAAAAGATTTGTGCCAAAGTTTCTTTCCTTTCTTTCTTTTTCTTCTTTTTTGAGACGGGGTCTTGCTATGTAGCTCAGGCTGGCCTTGAACTCACTGTGTAGCCCAGGGTGGCCTTGAACTTCTAGTCATCCTCCTGCCTCAGCTTCCTGAGAGCTGAAATTACAGGTGGGCTATAGCACGCTCACTTCGAGTCTCAGATTTATGGAATGTTTTGGAAAGCCCAAGAAGAGTACATGAAATGCAGCCAGGGTGAAAATCTAGCTAAGATGAGCCAGGGTTTACACTGGGGATTTCCTTTAGCCCAGGTAGTTACAGATCACACCAGACCAGCCCTTAAGCTAACGGAGTTGGAGAGGCTGTGAACTCACATTGCGCTCCCTTCCAACGAGATAACGTGGGGCCATTCACGGGAGGAGGGCAGCTGGGTTGGGGTTCGCTGCATTCACAATTTTCTTTTTAAAGTAGACAATTTATCCTAGGCAGTGAGCAGCATGAGCCTGTTTTTAAATTATACATCACGAGTCTAATGTTTAAATTGGGAAGAACAAGTTAATAATTAAACTGGCTCACTGCTTCCATGGAAGGTGAAGATCACACCCATGCCCTTGGCTAAGCGAGAATATTTCATCCTGTGCTCGATTTGGTGCGTTACCCACCCACTCATGTGTGTAGCGCAGATCTACGCAACACATACAGTAATGATACCCTAAGGTACAGGAAACAGAAAAGTGAACTTTGACACAGAGAAACCAAAGCTCCAGGGCAGAGTTATACTCACAGAAAGCCCTAATTCAATGTGATTTAAAGGACAGTCCCAAGAGCACCCTCCATGCCGCAAGCGGCCCTGTGTGAGGAAATAAGACAGAAAGATTGGGGGATTATTTTTATCTTTTTTTTTTGTGAGATAGGGTCTCCCTTTGCAGTTCAGGCTGCCCTTGAGCTCACTTTGTAGCCCAGGCTGGTCTGGAACTCCAGACGATCCTCCTGCCTCAGCCTCCTGAGTGCTGGGATTATAGGTGTGCGCCACCACGCCCGGCTAGATTTTGGGATTAAAGACGCAGTCCCCTCCTGGAGTTTGCACACTCCCACATGCACGTTCACAACCAGAGTCACCAGCTTACTATTAATCCTCTAGCTCCCTTTTTCCTTGTAGCAGAAACTCAACGCTATCTTGAAGTTTTTATTCAAGAAAAAACACCTCCATGTTTACCCGTCCCTCACCCCCGGCATGCGCAGGACCCGGGCAGGGAACTAAAGTAGCAACTCTGGGCTCTGTAGCAATTAGAAGAGAGGCGGCCCCTGAAGCCACAGCCTCTCCCTGTGGGGATAGTCAATTTCCCCAGCAATAGAAGATAAAATTATACTGATGTAAATCACAGGGAGACGCCTGGGAGGGACTGGCCCTTCACCTCCTCTAATTCACTGACAGATCTTATCTTTTTGACAGGTACTATCAGGCAGTAGCCACGTTGCTCAGAGGCAGGCTATTTTTGGGTAATTAATTTGCTTGGAGAGAACAAAAAAGCATATATTGCAAACATGCAAAAGAACTAAGCTCATCCAGCTCTGGCAGAGTTCACCAAGTTTTTACCCCCCATCCCCCGGCCTTAGTAGTTGTTACTTGTGGCCAGGCATGGTGGTACACACCTGTGTAATGCCAGCACTCAGGAGGCTGAAGCAGGAGGATCACCACTGGACATCTAGGGTCTTGTGCGAGTCCCCGGAGGTCTCAGGTGCTGGATGGCGGTGCTGAGACCCCAGGCTGAAGGATGTCACACGGCTACATCTGCCTCTTCCCACCCCTATAGTCTTCTCTTTGTGGCAAATCTAGACACAGAGCTGCAGCCAAGGTGCTTTTCAGGCTGGCAAATATGAATCGCTTGCCCCTCAGTACTCACTGCTGCCACACGATCCCAGGGACAAAGGTGCCAGGCAGCAGCAGCACAGATGCAAGCTCAGGGCATGTGAGGCGCAGGTTGGGGCTTTGAACTGTAGACCTGGGCTGCCTTGGGTATGGTCAGCATATTCGGGTAACACACTTTAAGTCTGGAAGTACTAAAGTGGAAGATTCTAGAAACGCCTGCTAATGTTTTATTTTAGGAATCAGCTTTTGTTAATGAAAAATTGGAAGCCTCCAGCATGTTGGCTCACACCTGCAGTCCCAGTTACTCAGGAGGCTGAGGCAGGAAACTCACTTGTAAAATTCATTTTTCTAAGACTAACAGATTCCACAATGTAGTTTCTTTCACTCTACCTTGGTTCTCACAGATTTCCTCTTAGCTTTACTGCTGGTATCACCGACCTTCTTGGGAGCCATGGTTATGATATTTTATGTGAACGAAGCACAAAGAAGCACAGCGATGACCGCTGTAATGCACTGCCGCAAACACCTTGTGCTGTCTGGGTGAGAGCGGCCCTTAGACTGCCCTTTGCATCTGCAGCAAGACTGACTCCTGATACACTCTCAGCCCGTACAGGTTTTTGCAAGTTGGATTTTCTTTCCTTTTTTTTTTTTTTTGTTTTTTTAAGGGTCTTGCTGTGCAGTCCAGACTGGCCTTGAGTTCTTGCAATAGCCCAGGCTGGTCTCGAACTCACAACAATCCTCCTGCCTCAGCCTCCCAAATGCTGGGATTATAGGTGTGTGCCAACATGCCCAGCTGCAAGTTGGGTTCTCACTCGACTGTCAAACAAAGTTATGAACACTGAACAGATTTCTTTTCGAACTTTGCTGTTTGAGTAGTGGAAAGTTCGAGCTTAGTCTTTCAACAACTGAGGTACTGTATCACTGCAATAGAAGAGTCCCATGACACTTTCCTTTTTTGTCTTTTTGAGACAGGGTCTCCCTGTGTAGTTCAGGTTGGCCTTGAATTCACCACATAGCCCAGGCTGCTCTTGAACTCATAACAATCCTCCCGCCTCAGCCTCCCGAGGGCTGGGATTACAGGCACGCACCACCATGCCTGGCTCTTGTCTGGATTCATCTGAACCTTAACATGTAATGAGTGTGTGTCACCTTTGATTGTTGTAGTAATAAGCAAATGACAGGGTATACCCAGAAATTCCTTCAGAAGGCCCCCACCCTCAGCAGCTAGGGCTTTGAACTTTTAAATAAGGTCACTGTCGCAAGGCCTTTCTGCTAACAGAAGGGGAGGGAGGCAGCTAACGATTATTGGGACTTTCATTGGTTTTGGTAGCTGGAATTGAACTCAGGACCTCAAGCTTGTCAGGCAGGTGCTGTGCCACTGAGGTATACCCTCATGCGTTTTTTTTTTTTTTTTTAATACTTCATTAAGAAAAATTTTAGGTGCCTAGCATGGTGGCATATGCCTGTAATCCCAGCACTCAGAAAGCTGAGGCAGGAGGATCGCTAGGAATTTGAGGCCAGCCCGGGCTCCATAGTGAGCCCTGTCTCAATAAACAAAGACAAACAAAGAACAACAAATAAAGAATTTTAGGCAAATGCAGTAGGATAGTGATGAATCCCCATTCTGCACAGTTTCAACTGTGAATACCTTTATTTCATAAATTCCTTGATTCACTTTCCCCATGGTGTTTGATGCAAACCCTGGGCGTCACTCTCATTTGCACAGTTGTCACCGGTGCACACGGGCAGCTTGACGATGCTCTGACGGGGGAGCTGGCGGCACATGCGCGTGGCACAGCTCTGCTGCTGCTCCTCCCCCACCTCTCCCTCCCCTCCCTCTCCCTCCCCTTCTTGTTTGCAAATGATCCATCGCTGTTTCCTATTATCATTCTTTATTGTGTTTTTAAATTTATTTATAGTTTGGTTCCTCATAAAAGAGCATCGTGTGTCTGATTTATCTCACCTCACATTACTGTCTGAAGGTGCATTCATTTTCCTACAACTGACTTGAGTTTATTCTTTTTGATGGCAGAGTAGTACTCCACTGTGAATCAATGCTATGTTTTCTTTAGCCATTCATCTGCGGATAGACATCTAGGCCACTTCCAAGATTTAGCATGAATTGTGCTGCTGAAAACATGGTGATGTGTCAATCACTGTATTTTTGTTGTTTTGAGACAGGGTTTTACTACGTAGTGCAGGCTGGCGTCGACATCGCTGTGTAGTCCAGCCTGGCCTCAAACTTCTGAGCAACCCCCCTGCCTCAGCCTCCTGAGTGCTAAAATTATAGATGTGCACCACCATGCCTAGTTCTGTTGGATCACTGCAGTATGATGTTTTTCACTCTTTTGGAAGATATCTAAAAAAGAAATAACTGTGTTGAATGGACTTTGCAGTTTTAGTTTTTTGAGGAATCTCCATGCTGACTCCCACAGTGACTGTGGGAGTTTACGTTTCCACTAGCCGTGGAGAAGGTTCTTTTTCCCAGTTGCCTCACCAGCACTTGTTATTATTCGATTTCTTGATGACAGCCATTTTTTTTTTTGGAGTAAGATGGACTCTCAGTGTTGTTTTAATTTGCATTTCACAAGTGGCCCACGATGATGCACTTTTTTTCAAGTATTAGCCATTTGCACTTCTGCTGTGTGTTTATTCACGTTGGTTACCCTTTTTTCTTTGGATTTTTTTATTTTGAATGGTCTAATTTTGGGGGTTCTTTATATATTCTAAATAATAGTCCTCTGTCTGAGAATAGCTAGGAAAATCTTTTTCCCTTTCTGTAGCTCATCTCTTCATTCTGTTGGTTGTTTCTTTTGCTGTGCAGAAGGATTTTAATTGGATATCGTCCCACTTGTTGAGTTGATGTCATTTTTTGGTGTGATTTGCGGTTCTCTTCAGAAAGTCCTTGCCTACCAAGCATCTTATTACTTTACCCATAAGTAGTTAAATATCTTTCCCTAAAAAGCAGGAAAGCATCTTCAAAACAGCTCATGACACCATCCTTATATCTAAAAATATGGACCACATTTGTGTAATATCATCAAGTACAGTGGTGCCTTTGGTTCACAAGCAGAAGTGCTTGGTACAAATTTGTTTTTGTTTGCAAACTCTACACTGGATGACAAACAGGGCCCTGGCCGTCTTCCCCACACGAACACAAGTGCGGTCATCTTTTCCAAAGTCGAAGAGCAGATTAGGTTCATGAATCGAGGTCCCGCTGCACCTCATCAGTGTTTACATTTCCAGTTGTTTCACAGATGTTGCTTTTAGAGTTTCTTCAGATGACTGTTCCAGCGAGGTTCACACACTGCAGTTCTCTTGGGTCTTTTAAGTCTCTACTGGTCTATTGGTCTCTTCCCCTTTCCTTGCTGTCCTCTGTCCGTCTCTCTAAACAATGTGCTTTATGAGTTGAACACCAGATGACTCAGCTTTGGCGAGCTCCATGGCCCAGAACTGTGTGTGTATATGTGTGTGTGTCGGGGGGGCTGCTTAGGGACTGAACCCTGGGGCCTTTGCACTGAGCTACACCTCCCTCTCTTATTTTGAGACAGACCCTTGCTAAGTCTCTAAGTTGCCTACACTAGGCTCAAACTTGGAGTCCTCTTGCCTTGACCTCCCTAAGTGCTGAGGTTATGGGTATATACCACAGTGCCGGGTCATGTCTTCTGGTTTTGTTTTGATTTAATTTATGAGTACATGCTTATGGCACATAGAGATTCCATTCATGGTAGGGAATTGGTACAGGTACAGCACATCTCCGTTCTCCCGTCCCTTTTCATTGTCCCCCTGCCTTCCTGTATCTCTTAGTCCACTTCGCTTTTGCAAAAACATTAAGGTTTCACCAGGTGTAGGGGCGCACGCCTGTAATCCTAGCACTTGGGAGGCTGAGGCAGGAGGATTATTGCGAGCTCAAGGCCAGCCTGGGCTACAAAGTGAGCTCAAGACCAGCCTGGACTGCATAGCGAGACTCTCTCTCAAAAAGACCAAAGAACAGGATTTCATAGACCACGTCTTCATGGTGTACTTAGCATGTTCCTCTCTCTGTCTTCTGGTTTTTCCTGTCAATTGCTACTTGGATGTAAATGTTCAAAAAGGCTCAGGTTTTTTTTTTTTTTTTTTGGCGGTACTAGGGATCAAACTCAGGATCTTGCACTTGCTAGGCAGGCGCTTATTCCACTGAGCTATATCCCCAGCCCCAAGGCTCAGGTTTGATTTTTTCCTTTGGCACGATTATTCGAGGTAGCTTTGATTCTTCGAATGGGCCACAGCTTAACTCACTGCCTCTCTTTTTGTGACCTTAGCTGTTTTTGACACTTTGCGTGGACTCATCCATTCAGTAGTAGCCACAACATGGTGACATTCTGTTCCACCTTCCACCTCCATCTTTATCCTGTCACTAGGTACAATGTCCACATGCATCAGCCGGGATGCTTCTGTAAAGAGAAACCTGCGCCTCTTATGTATTAAACTGCTATGACTTACGGCATGTTTTATACAGGCAGAAGTCACAGGACTAATAATCCATCAGTCTTTGTCCCATAAAATTAACTCTTTTATTTGTCCTTTTTTTTGAGACAGGGTCTCGCTGGCCTTGAACTCACTTTGTAGCCCAATCTGGCCTCAAACTCATAGATCCTCCTGCCTCAGCCTCCCAAGTGCTGGGATTACAGGTGTGTGCCACCACGCCTGGCCAAAATGAACTCTTTTGACATTTTTCATTTGGTGGAAAGTTCTGCTCTTCCCCTCCTTCTTCTCTCACCCTCCCCCATTTCTTTCTTTCTGTTCTCTCTTCTCCCTTCTGGCTAGTCACTTGCGCAGCCTCAGTTCCAGAGATGATCATTTAGAGGCCAGAGGAGAGCTGGAAACTCTGAACACACAGAAATTACATGTGAGCGGTGTTCTCTCTTGGGTTATTCAAAAACAGTGTGGCTTCCCAGCAGCACCTGCCGCCTGCTGCTGGATTTCCTGGTGATGGCCTGAGCTGGTGGGGTTTTACTGGAATCCCTGTGAGTGGGGAATGAAGCTCTTTCTGGAATCGTGTGTTCAATTGTACCTTTTGGGGTGACTCACGGTGGCTTTCAGTCCATCTGTGGAGTTGGCGAGCGTGCTGTAGAGCTGGTGGAAATCCACATTTTTACCACGCAGAATGCCGCCCCACTCCCCTTCAGAGGACCCTGGAATCAGGGGCAGCTGGCAGACCCTGGCGTGGCCTCTCTGGAGAAGGCCCCTCGATAAAGGCCGGCTCTCTGTGAGCCTTACCAGAACTGTTGTGACAGTCAACCAAGAGTATGTTTTTTTTTTTTTTTTTTACTTTCTGAGAGAGGGTCTTGCTGTGTAGCCCAGGCTGACCTCAAACTCACAGATCCCTCTGCCTCAGCCTCTTGAGAGATGGAATTAGATGCATGTGCTACCACGCCAGGCTATGCCCGTATTTTGAATACCTGAAGCCTGTTCAAATGGTGTGTTTCTTCTGTTTAAAAAAGAAAAAGGAAGGACAGAATAACAGAGCCAGGCTCGGTCCCAGCTGCTCCACAGGCTGAGTGAGGCAGGAGAACCGCCTAGGTGATACAGGAGAAATCTAGTTTTTTTAAAAAAATCATGGTGAGAAAAAATTTAAAAGCTACATGATCATCTTTTTCACTTCTTATTTTTAATTTATTCATTGATGATTAGGTTGTTTTGATTTGTTTTGTTTTTTTTGAGATAGGGTCTTGCTATATAGCCCAGGCTGGCCTCAAACTCGAAGTGACCCTCCTGCCTCAGCCTCCCAAGTGCTGGGATTACCAGCGTGTGCCGCCATGCCCGGCTTTTGTTTTTATTCTTACATTTTATTTCCGGTTAGTACTCACATATCACATTTTTACAGGCTTGAACTCGTGTTAGAATACTGTTTCTTATGTTGCCTCTACAGCTTAATATTTCATTATTACTGTGGTTCTGGGTCACTGTAATGTCTGTATCATTATTATGCGTATGTTACAACCATGGCTGAACATTCAGGCAAGTTCACTTTTGTGTATGACAGAGCCAGGAACATCTTCATGAGTAAATTATTTTCTTTGATCCATTCCCCAGGGTGAGATAACTGGGTGAAAATACGAGGGCGTTTTTATGGCTCCTCATAGATGTTGTTCTGTTGCTTTCCGAAGGCTCTGACAATGAACCTGACCCGGCAATAAGCGCGTGGCTCTTGCGGTGATGACTGGCAGTCAGTTACTCACCAGCCCTGTGTGGAGCCCTGGGCCAGGCCCCCCACCTGGTGACCCCGAGGTTTCTGACTCATTCCTTCTCGGGAGCTCAGACCCAATGTGTGCACGGGCTGCGCGAGCTTGGTCAGGCGTCCAGAAAACCCGCAGGTTCTGTGGTGCGGGATGCTTGTGTCCTTGTGTGAGTTTTTAGTCCCAGTGACACATTTGCCAATTCTCTGGAACGCACAAAGGACCAGTAAATGCATCCTGATCCAGACTCTTTCATTGGGGCTGGGATATAGCTCAGTGGAATAAGCGCCTCCCTAGCAAGTGCAGGGTCCTGAGTTTGATACCCAGTACCACCCCCCAAAAAAAAAAAAAACAAACCAGACTCTTTCATGAACACATATAAGTAAGAAATAAGATTTTTTTCTCATGCTAATTTTCAGAAATGCTAAAATGTTAAATTTAATTTTTCACAAGACATATTCTATGTAAAAATAAGATTAATAATAATAGTGAGCATTTAAACAGCATGTTCTCTTATTTTTTACTATCAAGAAGTGTCTGTCTTTTTCTTTTCTTTCTTTTCTTTTCTTTTCTTTTTTTTTTTTTTTTTTTTTTTTTTAAACAGGATCTCACAATGCAGTTCAGGCTGGCCTTGAGCTCACTTTATAGCCCAGGCTGGTCTCCAACTTGCAACGATCCTCCTGCCTCAGCCTCCCGAGTGTTGTGACTACAAGCGTGTGTCACCATGCCCAGCTGTCTTTTTCAAATAACAGTAAAACTATTTTTTCCCGTACCAGAGGCCAGATCCAGGGGAAATCTTACCGCTGAGCCGCACTCCCGCACTCCTTTTGTTATATGTGGGACAGGATCTTGCTAAGTTACCCAGACTGTCCTTGATTTTTTGCTCCTCCTGCTTCAGCCTCCTGTAGGGGGAGTACAAACCGATGCCACCGCACCCCACCATTTGGGTCTTTTCAAATGTGCATATAACGTGCTTAGCTCTCACGCAACCTCCTCCCCACCCCCGCTCCTAGCATCTTTTTTTTTTAATTAAAAAAAAAATAAAAGTACAAAAACATATTAACAAACAGACACCAATTAGCATAAAAAATAGTACAATCACAACTGATCTATAGACAAGGTGACATGGTCTCAACAGTGGTTATTGCTTTATCCATTGATGTCTTCGAAGTGTAAATATATGAACCCATATACAGACATGCAAAATTGGTCAGACCATTAATCCTCTCAA
>PVLD010023975.1:0-26365 GCA_004027595.1 Dinomys branickii | reverse complement strand
GGACTTTCCCACGTCTCGCCCCGGCAGCCTGGTCCGCCCTACCACATCTCCCCCGGCATCTCAGAGAAATACGCCCAGTTTAAACTTCCCAGCCGAGGTTCCGGCATTCACGCTCGCCAAGTCTGTCTCGAGCTGGTGGTGTTTATTAAGGAGGTTCGCTCCCTTGCTGCTCACCCGGTCGCCATCTTCCCCGGATCCCTTTTTTGTCTTTTCTATATCTGAGATTCTGTCCTTACATTGGTTTGTTCTACTGTGGATACTTTCAATGGAATTTTCAATCTCCTGGATACCTGTTTGAATCGGTTTTATGGATTCTATTTCTTTCCTGTGTTGGGGATTCATGGTTTCCATCATTTTTCTAAACTCTTCTATTTTTTTTTAAATCTGTATCTGTTCTAGAGTCACTAAGCATGCCTTTCATCATGGTCACCATCTCTCTAATTATCAGTTAAGTTATTTCTGATTTGTTTTTTCTAGAGCATGTTTCACTTGCTTTGTTATTTCCATATCAATGAGTCCAGTTGGGTGACTTTGGATTATTCCACCTCATTGCCTCCTGTGCTTACCTTCGTCAAGCTGGAAGTCTGGGGTTGTATCTTGTTTAAGTGTCTTCTCATTTTGTAATTTTTAATAAGATTTTTCCTGGGTGATGCTTGTAAATTGCCTATAGTAAGTGGCTTTATTGATAGTATTTAGAACATTTAGGAAGTGATTATTTCTCAGATGTGTCTTCCAGGCACAGCTGGCTTTTGGGTTTTGAGTCTATTGCAAGATCCTATCTCTTCAATTTATTAGGATGAGAAGTTGCTCTCTCCTTGGCCCAGCCTGTTTTTTTGGCACTAGCCTATAGTTGTGATGTTATTTTGTCCTATTAATGAAACAGTAGCATTGATCCTTTTGGTAAATTGATACTCTCTGCTATAATTATCATTTTCCCATTTATGATTAATAAATATTTTGTAAATAGATATTTTAAAACTAAATACAGATCCTGTTCCTTATCAAATCATCACCCATTAACTTTAACATCTACTAATAATTCTTCTTTGAATATATTATTACTGTAATGATTACAAAGTGGTGATTTTTCTAACTGCATCATGCTTTCTACTTTTATTGACATAATTCTATAAGAAAGAGCATTCCCTTATCTCTTATTTATTTATATAATTATATTCTCATAGATACTTCTCTTGTTCAATGAGTTGTATTACTGCAATTATTTATTTGATGCACAGCTTGACTAGGATTTGGCCAGTGGGTGCTCCTTCATGTTGGTTTCTGTGCTTTTGATATGTTCCTATGATTTCTTATAACATGTTCTATTTTGAGGACCTCTTTGGTTTTTGCAGCAAGGTATTCCAGGTCTTCCTTGCATCAACCTTGGAATCAGTGTTATGGTTTGGATTGAAACATCCCCCCAAACTCAGGTGCTAAAGTTTGGGTTGCAAGCTGGTGGGATTTTTGGAATGTGATTGGATCATGAGAATTCTGACTTCATCAAGTGAATAATCCAGAGATGAGATCATAATTTGATGGGGTTTTAGAAAATGCTGGAAACACTCCTAGTGGAAAGGAGTGAATCACTGGGGCATGATCTACAAGGACTATATCTTGTCCCTGGCCTCTTCTTCTCTGGCTCTTTCCATTTCTCCCTCTTTGTTTTCCAGCTGCTATGAGTTGTTTTCCTTTCCCATGCCCTTCCACCATGATTGCTTCTGCCTCAGCAGTAGTCATTTGAGTACTTCTTTAAGTCTATAGTCACTTGGACTGCCAAAATAAACCCTTCTTCCTTTAGGTTGTGTATGTCAGTTAATTTGTTCCAGTGACAGAAAGCTAACACAATCAGCTGTTTCTCAAGGAAGTCTGGTATTTTATACAGATTTGTATGTATAAGATCTGGAAGTAAGTGTGTTGGTTGCTTCTGGCATATTGTAATATTCAGACATTGTTGGTTTACAAATATAAAGCACAGTCATTATCAGTCCATCACCTTTTTCTCTCTGTCAGTCTCTCTCTTTTTTCTCCCCTAATTCTAGACCTATATAACAGGATTCCTTCTATCTTCCCATTCCATGTTTGTAACATTTAAATTTATTTATTCATTTGCTTAATCTTTTTTTTCAAAGAAAATAGTTTCAGAATTTCTGACTCATACCACTGCAAAAAAGCCTATAAATGGAATTATTTATCTATGATTATTTTTTATTTTAAGTGGAACTGTTCAAAGCACTTGAATCAAAAGTTACTTGAGTTAGGTTTGTTTTTCCCTTCACTATGGTTATACTAAATTCTGATTAGGTACACTTTTTCTGTTTACATTCCATTTTAGAGTTCTTAAACTGACATTCTTATTGATTTGATTTAACCTTAAGAAGACACAAGATGATTTCAAACTAAATTTTTATAAAAAATTATTCTCACTGAAGTATTTCTCCCCTCTACACGTGACTCCCATCTACCAGTTTAGGTAAGTATTGTTATTAGTTTCTGACTTAAATTTTCTTAAGTTCTTTTTGCAATTAAATGATAAAATACATGTAATTTTCTTATTTGCTTTTCCTACACAAAAAGATAAAAACAATACCCATTCTCTTTTACCATTGTATAGTACTTCATTGTGTGAGTACAATTTAATTTATTGAAGCAATGATCTATCTATGAGTATTTAGGTTGTTTCCAACATTTTTCAATTATTAATAATGATTGTAACTAAGTTTTGCAATGAACATATTTGTCCCTAAGTGATTTTATATAGTTACAGGTGTATTTATGGAGTAAATTCCTAAAAGTGAGATTTCTAAAACAAAAGGTAAATGTACACATGGTTTTATTAAATACTACCTCTGTAGTAAGTACCATTTTGTATATGTACCAGCAATGTGTATGAAAGACTATTTCTCTCCAGCCTTGCCAACAGTGTTGCCAAGTTTTAAAGTTTTTGCTTTCATAGATAATAAATAAGGAGCTGGGGATATAGCTCAGTGGAATAAGCGCCCGCCTAGCAGGCGCAGGGTCCTGAGTTCAATCCCCAGTACCGCCAAAAAAAAAAAAACAACAAAAAAACAAAGATAATAAATAATATTTCAGTGTAATTTAAATTTGTCTTTCTCTTATTATAGTTGAACAACTTCTTATAAGTGTAAGGGACACTTAAAATCTTTCTTAAAGATGAAGTGTCTGTTCATGACTTTTGCTCATTTTTCTGTCAAGTGTTTGGCTTCTGTTTGAGTTCCTTGCATATCTTGCATAATAGGTGTCTAATTATGATATATGTGTAAATATTTTTCTAAAATCTTTCTTTAAAACTAGTATTTTAGATGATTAAGTAGCTAGCTGCATATGTTTGTGTTGACTGTTAATGAACTCTGTTGTTTTCTCCTGTGTGTGTGAAATAATTATAAACCTCAGATATCTTTATTTTAGTTAGACTAAAATTAGAGTTAAGTACACCTTTCAGTGAATGTATTTGAGCAGTTAGACTCACAGTGCAAGCAAGCAAGCAAGCAAGCAAGCAGCAAATAAACCAAAGAATCTCAGACATAAATGTAAAACTAAAACAATGAAATGTCCAGAAAAAAACATGGGAGAAAATCTTTGGGATCTAGAGGTAGATAAAAGATTTTAGTCTTGCTTTGAGCACAATTTGAAAATGGTTAAATTAGGCCTCATGAAAAGAATAAACTTTTGCTCTGTGAAAGTCCATGAAAAGAGGATGAAAAGGCAAGACCAGAAAAAAATTATTTGCTAACCACATATTCAACAAAGGACTAGAAACTACTGTCTATAAAGAACTCTCAAAATTCAATAGTAGAAAAGTCCAAACATGTAATCAGAAAATGGGCAGAATACTTCAAAGTCAAAGTCAAAGTCAAAGTCAAAGTCAAAGTCAAAGTCAGTAATGACCTAGCCACCCTGGAAAACAGTTTGTTTCTTTTTCTTTTCTTTAAAAAAATTTTAAAGACAAGGGCTTGCTAAGTAACTAAGTTTTCCAGGCTGGGCTTGAAACTGATCCTCCTACCTCATCCTCCCAGAATCTGGAATTATAGGCATGTGCTTGCCATCACAACGGGCTAACAGTTTGTTTCTTAAAAACACAAACAAAATAAACAGCTAAAATAACGCTAACCAAACAACACTTCCCCCCAACACACACACACACAAAAAAAAAAATCAAGAAAAAACAACTGTAATACTGCCCAGAAATTGCATTCTCAGGCATTTATCCCAGGGAAATGAAGATATATCTTTGCACAAAAACTAGTGTACAGATGTTGGCAGCAGCTTTATTTGAAATAGGTGAAAGCTGGACACAGTCCAGATGTCCTGCAGCACTTGAATGGGTAGATGAACTGTGGTACATACATACCGTGGAAGACTATTCCTCTCTAAAAGGAACAAACTACTGATACATCCCACAACTGGATGAGTGTGCAGAGAATTCTGATGAGAGAAAAAGATGCCAATACCCTCAAACTGCATATTAACTGAGACTACTTGTATAACATTCTTGAAGTGAGAAGAGACTATTTAGTGGTTGTCAAGAGTTAGAGATTGAGAGAATATTTATATGCCCTATACGTTAAGTTAAACTTTAAGTTAAATTCATACATATTCTAATTTTTTTATCATAGAGTTGAGTTTTTAATTCTGTTTATTAAGATGAACCACAAATTTTCTATTGATATTAAAAAAGTTGAGTACCAAGGACTTTTAGTTTGAGACTAAAACATGGTTACAAGAAACATTTATTTAAAGTATCTTTTTGTGAGACAGCTATGTGTCTGTTTTTCTTTTACTTTAAAGTTTAAAATATAGTTTAAAATATAAACTATGTTTTATACAGAAGGCTCATCCTATTCTCCTCTCCTGACTTTAGCCCTCATGGTGGGTAACTTGTTAACTAGGACTTCAAAGATATGTGCTAATAAATTTAATTACTATAAAAGAACAGTGTAACTTTTAAAATAATAGAAATATAGCTATGGCTATGTCTCACTGAAAATTTATTTTACAAGCAAAATATACAGAATCTGATTATCCTGAAAACAGCATGAAAATCTCTTTTTTATGGTATTTCTCATTACGGTTTCAGCTCTTCTCATTTAATTTTTTCCTTATCTTTATAGTGCTGAGATAAAGGAACCATTTTGGGAAGGAATGATCCAGATAGAGTTCACAGGCATCCCAGTGTCAGAGTTGAGCAGGAAGATGTTCCTCTCAAAATGCATGGCACAGAAATTGGATTATAGCGACATGACTTTCAAAATATGCTATGCATTTTGGGTTACTTAGCTGTAGGTTGTATGGACACTGGCCCTCAAAGTGTAGGTCACATAGAAAAAGCCTGGCCATTGGGCAGGTTGGGTTGTACATCATTGTCCCAGAGACATCTGCCCTCCCGTGTGCCAGGAGAGGGATCTTGATGTCTGTGCAGAGGGTCAAAGCAACAAGAGGCCTCCAAGCTTGGGATATACAGCCCCTCTTGGCTCTAACCACTGGCTTTGTAGTTTCGCCTCCCACTCCAGCCCTATTCCTACCCTTAAGGGACTCCAGAGGACACTTTTGTCTTATCTTTGATGATGAGGACACAGAAGAGCCTTCTCGGCACTGTTGCCAATAGGCTACGTTCACTAACTAATTCACCAGGCCTCTACCAATGTGTACACACTCTTCCAGGCATGACCTAGAGGCAACCCAAGCTCCACAGACCTCTGAGGCTGGTGTACATGTACATTCTCTGATACCTGATGAGAAAGACTGAGAGGTGTGGTAAAATCCCAGAGGAGAGTCTGATTCATTTTCAGTTCAGTGACCAGCGATGGTGTTAGGAAGGAAAGGCACTGAGCTTGGCCCCAAAGGGTAAACAGGGTCATCAGGGGTCAGGTAGGGAACAGCATTCTAAGAAGAGAGGATGGCAGAGACCAAGGCCTGGGGGCCTGAAGCCCTTGGCCTGCTGGGTACGGAGGTGTGGAAGGGGGACGACCAGTGTGACAAGGGGAGTATGGGCATGTGATGGAAGGGAAGCTGGAAAGGCTAGGAGGAGAGCCCCCTCTCGAGCCCCACTAAGGGGCTTTAAGGGAACAAGTGCTTGGGACCAGAATCCTTAGCAAATCTGCATATTTAGATGAAGTCTATTTTTCACCAATTTTGGCATTTATTATCTCCCTATTTCATCTCTTATATATTGATACCTGAGTTGAAACTAAGGTAAGAGCTGGGCATGGTGGCACAGGCCTGTAATCCCAGCACTTGGGAGGCTGAGACAGGAGGATGGTTGTGAGTTCGAGACCAGCTAGGGCTACAAAGTGAGTTCAAGATCAGCCTGAACTGCATAGTGAGACCCTGTCTCAAAAAGACAAAGAAAAAAAAAATAACTAAGGTGAGGAGAATCTCATTCCATTGTTCTATTACATCTACCTTTCCAAAAGAGTTGAGAGTCTCACAAGAGAGACAGGGAGAAAGATACAAGGGAGAGTTGGAGGAAGAGAAGGAGAGAGAGAGAGAGGATGAGAGATGATGAGAGAAGGAGAGAAGCAGACAGATTATATTCAGGGACAATTCTCAGGGTGGACTTGGGAAAGGCTAGGTGTCAGCCGGTCTTACAGACCACCAGGGGTCAGTCTTGGGTCCTAGAAGAGGAAGCCGGTGGCATTTGCTAAGCACTGGATCTCACCTGAGGAACATTCTGAGGAATTAATTCCACTTTAATATACTATGGAGTTAGCAGCTTTGAAATTCTTTACTGCCAAGGGGGCCTTAAAGCCAATGAAGTAGGAGTCTCAGGAATGACCCGTATGTCAGGCCTGTTTGTTTATAACCCTCTGAATCTCCATAAATGGCAAAGTTTCATCGCTGGGTGATTCGGCACTGAGGGGCTCAGGTGTGCTCACCCAGCCCTCGGGCCCAGGAGTCTGCCCAAGTGAGCATGGGAGGAAGGCAGTTTTGTGCATGGCCGGGTGGGAACCTCAGGCCTGGGCTAGGTTATGGTTTGGGGTGGGCAGGGGCCAGGCAGCTTTGACTGCTCTGTGGCTCCCAGGTCACTGCTTTCTGGGGACGGTAGTCAGCTGCACAGACTGTCAGGAAAGCGGGTACCACCAGGATAGCTGTTTCTGTACAGAGCCTGCAATGCCCCCTTCCTTCCCTGACACCTGGAGAGAAGATTAGTTTTAAGCTCTCCCTACCCTGGAGCCCTGCGGGGAGCAGGCATTAGGACTTTAAGGGTGGGTGTTTTGGGTCCCTGTCTTGGTCAGCCTTATTCATTGCTCCTGGGTGGCGGGGTCTTGAGACTCTCTGGCTTTCTTTGAGTTCTGCATTCTGATCCAGAGGAGTCTTGAGAGCAGCAGGTCAGGGGCAGCTCCCTGTGCGCAGTATCCCGTGGAAAGCTTCATTTTTGCTTGCTCTGGAGCCCTGCTTCTGGGACATGTGAATCTTTGTCAGGCCCAGGACATTGGAATAGCTCTCCATCAAAGAGGAGGGCAGGTGAGAGCGAACAGCTGCCAGGGCACCTCTGGGAGCCAGGCTGCTCAAGCCAGGGGGCAGAGCAGGGCATTCTTTCTAATAAACTTTATGTTTTATAGTGGTTTGAAGTTCGCAGCAGAATTCAGCAGGCGATACAGAGATTTCCTGTATGCCCCTTTCCCCTGCACAAAGAAAGTCCTTTTCGTTTCGTTTCGTTTCATTTCACCCCATAAGCCTTCGGTAAAACTGTCGGCCCAGATCACTGTGATCATCTTGTCATTGTCATCATCGCCATGATCAACTGTAGTCCGGGGATTGTCCCAAAACTTACTTTGCATAATCTTCACAGCATCCTCTGGGGTAGGTACTATTATTGCACTATTTACAGAAAAGGACACTGAGGCACACAGAGATTAAGTCAGTGGCACCAAATCACATAGCTAGAACACAACAGTCAGACTGCCCCCTGTGAGCCACTACAAAGGACTGATTTGGCCTTGAATTTCTCAAAGTTCAGTGAAGTGCCATTCTTCATGGCTGTGGATAGACGTAAGAAAGAAGGACCCAGGGGCTGTGCGTGCAAAGCTGGCTAGGATTTGGCAGAAGCGTGTCAGAGGGAACATTTCTTCTGCACTTTTGATGTTTCTTTCCATGTGGAGGACAAGTTAGCACAGCCCTCTCCTGGCTTCTGTGGTGCCCGTTGTGTTTAGGACAAGGAAATGAACATATGCTGCTCTGTCCTGTTTTTTCTGGGGGAAACTGTCTGCAGGAGGTTATGATTCCTGCTCTGTGACAGAGGCAGGCAGATGCCCCTCAGTGCGGGGACCTGGATTTTTCTGTGTTACTGGTGGCTGGGCAGGCACTTGAGGGAGTTCTGGGTTTAGTATCAATAAGCCCTTTCTTCACGGCTTGCTTAGGCCATAGGCTCCTGTACCAGGCTTGTCATTGGTAGAGTTCCAACTTTTATCTCACCTCTCAACAGGTCAAGATCTAGGCCAGGAAAAAAAGCACTGCCATTTGCAGGCCTTTTCCAAGCCTATGTTAGGCACAAAGTAAATTAGCAAGAGCAGAGACTCTCAGGAGAGCAAACCTCCTCCTGAGAGTCCCCCAGTGGGCGCTGCTGGGCCTCAGGAAGGTGATTGTGCCCTTGAGTTTCTCCCCTAGCATTCAAAGTCCAGAAGCGCTGGGGCTCTGTGCTCCTTTCTTTTTGAGGGTACGAAAGGCCTTTCACCTCACTACAGAAAGTCCTGCGTAACAGGGAGCAAGAAGGGGCCATAGATTGGAGACCTGGGAGGGGCTCCTGCTAGAGTGCCTCAGAGAGCTTCCTGGCCTCTGTCCTCGGCCCCACCGAATCACTATGAGGAGTCTGGGGTGTGGGCTGTGTAGGCAGCAAAGCAGCTTCTATGGGGGTCCAAATGTCCCACAGCAAACTGAGGTCTCCTGTCCCTTTTGAGGCTTCCTGAGGCCACTGGCGCATCTGCTGTGCAGCCCCATGACTTTCATATGGCAGAGAACTGTCAGAAGAACATTTGGTGGCACGAAGCCTCTATTTCATTGGCTACCTCAAAACCAGCTCATTTTCATATCAATAGTTAAGACTAGGCTCAGGTTGCTCATTAGTAATAAAATAAGAACAATAACACACTGTTAATTATCAGACATTTACTGTGTACTGGGTATCAGGCCTATTTACTCCTTTGAAGACTCCTGCGAAGTACTAGTGTCATCTTCATTTCACAGAAAAGGGAACAGGCTTAAGAATGAAAGTAACTCGCCTAAGGTCCCACAGCTGCCGAACGGCAGAGCTGGCACACACACGCTGGCACGCAGGTGCCATGCCTTACTCATAACTCACAGTACTGTATAACGTCACAATGAGAAGGGCCCTCGGGGGCCGCACGTCAATCCTCTAATTGTAGCAGGTAAGGAAACGGAGGCCCGGACAGTGTGAATGACTTGCCAAGGTCACACAGGGGATGGGTGGTTGAGTTTAACTCTTGACTTAGGTCTTCTGGCTCCCAGTTTTGAGCTTGTGTCACCACATGCAGCCACCCTTTATACCCAACCAAGTCAAAAGACATTTTAGCTAAAACTGAAGCTTTGTTGGCCATTTTTTCCTAATAAGGAGAGGAAGAGGGGATGAAGGGAGGGTAGGAATGGGAAAGAAAAGGATTAAGTTATATCGTGTATGGGTATAAATTCCCTATGGTGAATGTGATCGTTATATATACCTAAAATGTACCAATAAACTTATTAAAAATAAACACCTCAAGCTTTGAGTGGACTAATAGGAGCGAGCCAAAATTATGCTATGTTTTTCTGGCCTGTGGAGTTAAATACTGTATTTCATAGCTCAGTCTAGGCTCTCTCAGCTTGCCAGAGGGTACAGGTGACATGTACTGCCTTAAACTGTGGATAACCTCTGCCAGGCAGGGCCTAGCCTGGTCCCTGTGTTGCCACCCCATCCCCAGGCCAGTGAGCACATCCTGGACAAGTGAAGAAACGTGGCTGTAAATAGATGAGTTTTCTTCCTTTGGGCAAACTGGCTCCTCTCAGATCACAAATTGTGACAGGTTTTCCAGGGGAGACACAGGCCCTGAGAAGAGCAGAGAGCTTTGGTGTAAACAACCCTCAGAGAAGGAGTCAATCATCCCTTGAAATGTTCTTGGCAGCTGCTCCCTCACTAACAAAACACCCTGCTTGGCATTGCTGTGGTCACCCAGAAACTGCTCCAGAGCCCTGCTGATTTTCAAGGTGTGGCTCTGCTCTTGAAGAAGGCCTGGGCTTCTGTTGGAAGAGGTGGCAGTGTGTACCAGCTCTCCCCACCCCCGGAGCTGCATGGGGTGCCCAGCTGAGCTCTGAACAGAGTGAGGGCTAGAAAATCATAGCACTGAGCTCAACGCTCCCCAGCAACTGGCACTTGTGCCTAGTTCTGTGGGCGCTTGTGGAATGGAACTGAAATGCATACTGGAAAAATCCCGAAATGAGGTTCAAAACAACAAACTGTTCAAGTTTAGGAGGAGGGAGCTAGCTTAGTGGAGGCCAGGGCGGATTAAGTGGAGGGAACACTCATTGTTATGAGCCAGCTTTCCACCCGGGATGTCTGCAAAGCTAATGAATCCATCCTTAGCTCTGGTTCCAGATCAGAGGGGGAGCTAATCCCCCGTGGGCTTTGGTTTGGTCAGCCCATCAGTTTGAATCTGAAAATCTGTGTCCATTTCTGCGTCTTACATTTTTAAGGGGATTTGGGGAAACTGGAACATACTCAGAGAAGAAAGATGCAAGGATTTGTCATGTTGCTGATGCAGGGACTGGCTATTCTGACTGCAGAACAGGGCTCTGGGAGGAGGGGCAAGGTGGAGAGCAGGTGTTTGAACACATGTAGGAGTCTCAAGGAAAGAGAAAATCAAATATTCTGACTTGGGCCAGTCTCAGCAAAGATTAGAATACAGAGGATAAGCTTTTTGAGTGTGATGGACTTGGGTTTGCAGGCTGGGTCCCCTGCACTGTGTCTGGGACAGTAGTGAAGTCACCTGACCTTGGGTTTGGGTGCGATCAGTGAAGTGGAGACAGAAACACTTCTTGTTCAGCATTGTCAAGATTATGTACTGTGCCTCACAATGCTGTCCACATGGGGGCTACCTAAGGAAATGTTCCCTTTCTACGCAGAAAACAGGAGCTTTGCAAAGGAATATAATTGCAAGGAAGAGTGTGGGCCCAGGGCAAGAGCAAATTGCTGACAAGCGCAGCTGGCTTTGCAAGCCGCCTTGCTCTTCATGTTGCTTTCTTTATGTTTTTCTCCTAGAAGAATGCTTTCTCTTGTAGTACCTTTCACTTTGGCTTGTGGTGTCATATTTCCTAATATAAATTATTCACCTACTTTTCATCTTTTAAAAATAGCAAATGCACAGTATTTGGCGACACACGTATGAGGTGACACATGTTGTCTATTTTCAATCAGCAGCTAGTTGTCTCTTTGATGAACTCTGATGAGGCCCTTTTAAGTCTTGAAATGAAACTACGATTCTAGGGCCAGGCGACTCATCTGATCTTAAGGTCCCTACCTGGAACTGACATCCCATCCCATCCTCAAAGCCTCTGTCCTGAGTCCTGCAGTTAGAGGTCAACATCTCTGCCCTGCTCCCACCAAGACAGCCATAATTGATAACACAGGGGGTTGCTAGAACTCTGTTTATCTTTCTGCAAATATGTGAAGGGAAACCCCCTATTCCTACCACTCCTAACTTCTGCTAGGTGAGCCTCTCCAAAGGTCCATTCTGGTGGGCAGAGTGCGGAGCTTTACTGTCTAGGCTCTACAATGATTAATTTTAGGCGTCTACTTGATTGGATTAATGAGTACCCAGAGAAGAGGCAGAGTGTAATTTCTGGGTGTGTTTGTGAGGAGTTTCCAGAGGAATTAGCAGACCGAGCTGGGAAGATCCGCTCTCAATGTGGACAGCTGCCATCCAGCTGGCTGGGCTTTGGGTGGAACAAAAAGGTGATTTGCACTTTCCTGGGGCTGGGACATGTTCTTCTCCTCCTGCCCTTAGATGTCAGAACCCCAGGCCCTGCAGCCTTTCACTACTGACCCTAGCAGCCTCCTGAGTTCTCAGGACTTCAGCTTTGGAGTGAGAGTTATTCCACTGGCTTTGCGGATCCCAGTATCTCAGGGTCTTTTTCTTGTACATGGCCCATTGTGGGTTATCTGAGCCTCCAAAATTGTGTGAGACAGTTCTCCTATAAACCCACTCTTACCCATCAGTTTATATATCCTACTAGTTCTGTCCCTCTGGAGAACCCTGACTCACACTGATTCCTCAGAAGGAGGCTCCCTTGGAGGCCTGGGACTAATCCGTCAGTATAAGCGAGACCCCTGACAGGCGAGCGCTGTCAGGAGAGTGTGCTGACTGCCTGCATGGTGCTGATAGGACGATATGTGGAGCTATCCACTGAGTTCAACAATTAGGGGGGCACTGACATGCCACTTACCTCAGGTGTGGGAGGCAACTCTGGTGGAGTGGAGGACCTGCAAGTGGGGGGGGCTCGGACTTAGCAGGAGGGCAGTGCTGAGTGTCACCTCTGGAGGAATGGAGGAAGTAGAAGCAGGATAATAAACAGCGAGCCTTATGGGTAGAGGAGTAAAGAAGAGGGTGGCATAAAGCCCATGGGGCAGGGTCTGAGGTGTAAGGCTACTGCCAATGGCAGCGGGAGAAGGCTAAAGCGAGAGGTGGGACAGGGATGGTGGATTACTGGTGCCAGGAAATGGGAATACTGTAGTATGGTCTAAGGGTTCTCCCTTAGATCAATGGGAGCCTCATTGGTTTCCCCGGGATTGGAAGGTCTACTAGGCATACCCGTACCAAGCCTCATTGGGATCCAAATGAAACCCATGCACATATCGCAGCCGTTTGCTATATCTGATGAGTCTCAAATAATTTTTTTTTTAATTTTTAAAGAGGAAAAACAATAAAACAATTTCAAAAACAGGTTAGTAGGAGTGTTACAATAATTAGCGCATTGCGTATTGTTGTCTTTGTAGTAGTCTCAAATCTTTGTTTAAGTTTACTTGTTGAAGAAACTCAGTCTTCTGCCCTGCATTTACCCACATCGCATTTTGCTCCTTGTTGCCCGTTGGGTCTATAAAGCATTCCTCTGCCTCCTTTACATACAGTGCCTTGGTAGGTAGATCTAGAGATCCGGTCAGAATTGAGTTTGATTTTTGACCAACAGGAAATCCATAACATCTATATCTATTTGTCTCTTACTTTGTGATGTGACAAGTATTGACAATCTTTGGATGAATCCATCAACTCATCAGGGGCTGCAAAAGGGGAATACTGTACTTCCCTCATTTCTTGTTATTTTAAATTAGGAAACCTGTATGAATAGAAATTTTTCCAATAAGCTGTCAAATAATGCTGAGATGCAGTCATAGAAAAAAGGCAGAAAAATGCTCCACATTCTCCTCATACTTTTGTAAACACGTTGGATGCAGTTCAGCCCCTCACAGAGCTCATCCTTACAGTTGGTGCTCAGCTCATCTTCTTCACTGACCAACTAGGCGGGGCTCATTCAAATGGCCTTTGCCACAGGCCTCGGAGCCTTCCATAGCGTCTTTGTCTTCTGTTATGAAAATATGTTCCCGCACCATCTGGTGCATTTCTTGATCTAATCTGGAATCAACTATTTCTTCAAAAATCCTTCCTGTTTTTTAAATGGGAAAATTAAAATGAAAAGACTACAATTTGGGTGCAAGGGTTTTCATTAATACTGTTTCTAATCATTTCAATCATTGTTTCTTGGCTGTATAAAGAGCTGGAACTAGAAAATTTGTATTTATTTGTAAAAATTAGACACTATGCATTTTTCTTTTTAAAAACTGATACTTCTAACTCACATGCAAAACTATAGTTTTTAAAAAAACCATTGTCACTCTTATATTGTTGCATATTTCTTAACAATGTCTCACTTAACAATGAACACATATACAATGCCGGTCCCATAAGATTACATCCTCTGGGGACATTTTAACCATTTTAGTTTGTGTAATCACACTCCATGGCATTTGCAGAGTGGCGAAATAGCCCAGTGATGCATTTCTCAGGAAGTGTCACCATTACTAAGCCCCACAGGACTGTATCTGTATCTCTCTTTACCATGTGGAGACATAGGATCTCAGTGACATCAGGATAATTATAGCTTTACACCATACTACTCACATGACAGTGTCAGAATAGCAATAGCAATGTTACCACTAACAATATGACAAATGGAATAGTTTATGGTTAATTTTTATTTTTAAAGTATGTTCTCAAATAATTTGGAATGATCCTTTATCTGATTATACCTCTGACGTTATGCACATTGTACACAGGATGTTTGTTTGATTAGACTTTCAATTTTAGGGATTGCATCTTAAAATTTAATTTTGTTTTATAATGATGTAAAGTACTTAGATGTATTTAAAAGTCAAATATGGAAAAATGTAAAGTGTATTCATAAAGTATAGTTTCTATTCTATTCCAGTTCTCTGTACAGTATTGTCTCCTTCTCCTATAGGTAATCACTTAATTTTAAAATAATGTATCTTTTGCTTTAGTTTGAAGTTTACAGCAAAGCAGAGGCCAAGACAATGATTGTGCACATAATTCATTTTAAGAGGTGACCCCAGGGTACAGTATAGAGACCAGAAGAAGTAGGAAACAGAAGGAAGGAAAGATAATCTGAGAATGTGTTATGAAGTTGATGACTACAATGGGCAGTGGAGACTCAAGCCCATGGATGTCAGGGGACCAAGCCCACCTCCGAATAGTCTGCTCCTGACACTGATAGCGAGAGTGTTGATTGGGAGCCTGTGCCCTTGGCTCCTATTGGTCAAAGATTACCCTGGGTGTTAACTCTATGAACTTCCAGGTGTGCCGAGGTGTTAAAGCGGTTGCCAGCAGGAGCCAAGACATCTCAGAAGAAATGCAAGACATATACAGTACAACCCAGGCCAGGGGCTGTATTGGACTACAGGTATGCGAAGTGGGTTGCTGCAACAACAGCTGCGTGGAGCAGCAGGATGGACTGTAAAGCCGTAGGATGGGGCCGAAAGAGCCCAACATGTCCTCGCATTGTGTATTTTAATTAGAAAAATATAGGCCAGTAGGTAGGTGCATGTTATGGTTTGTATCTGCATGTCCCCCTAAAGCCTCATGAGCTCGTATGTAGGGCATTTTGGATTATTGGGGTGCTGACTTGCCATTAGGAAGTGGTGTCTGGTTAAAAGAAGCAGGTCACAGGGCACATGGCCTTTCTTGTCTCTCTGCTTTGTGTCCTCCATGCTGTGAGCAGCTCTCGTCTGCCGCGCCCCTCCACCATGCCGCCCTGTCTTGGAGCTGGATGGCAAGGGAGTGAAACCTCTACACGCCGTCATCCAGAGTAAGCCTTTCCTCCTTATAGTTGTGCAGCGGGGGTATTGCATCGCAGTAGTAAGGACAGTAACTAAAACAGTACGTGCCCTGTTTCTTAGGTAAATGGTAAAGTCTTACTATATATATTTTATCCCCACATGCTTTTGTCGCTTAGCCTGATCTCTTAGAGAACACCCACCGCAGTGGACAGACATCTCTTCATTCTTTTTCTCAGGGGCCAAAAACTCCGTCATCAGATGTTCTATCGTTTAGCAAGCCATTCCTCTCTTGATGAGGATGGGAGGGTGCTCTCTAATCTTTTGCCTTTAAACATACTTCTGCAGTGAAGAACTTAGTTGATGCATCTCTTCCTTCCTAATTTCACGAATTCTTTTAGAATAGAGTCCTAGACATGGGATTCTGGCTTTAAAGATGATGAATATGTGACTTTTCCAGATATCGCCAGATTTCCCCCAATAGCATTTGTACCTTTTTGCATTCCCACCACTGAGATGGAAGAAAACCCTTTTCCCCACAGTCTCACCAACAGAATGTGCTGTGAAACTTTTGGATTTTTGCCAGCTGAATGATGAAAAATGATGTCTCAGTAATTTTAAACTTCATACTTTTCTAATGAGTGAGGTTGTCCCTTTTTTAAAAAATGCTTTTGATTTCTGTGACTGAAATGTGTTTCACTTCTACTTCAAGCCTCTGTCACACCTGGCCTTTTGTCTTCTGGGATTAACTGCAACTTCTCTGGCCAGTGGGTTGATAAGGAGCATTTGGGGACATCTCTCATGCCTGTGACCTTAGCTTTTTCTTTCTGAGGCTTAGAATCTTGAGATTACAGCCTGGGAACCAGTGAAAAGCAATAATTAAAATCAGGTTTCCACTTGTGTGTTATTTTGTCTTCTTAATAGACCCATGAGAGGGATATTTTACAAATCAGGAAACTGAGGTTCAGACAGACCATGTCCCCCATCTAAGATTGCACAGCTGGATTGTAGTAGATATGGGCCCCCTTTCTGGGTCTGTTTGATTCCAGAGCCCTGGCTTTTCCCACTACATTGGAGAGATTTTGAGTTTGACAGATGCTTTGCCATATTGGCTGCCAAGGGGAAACTCTGCAAGATGGGTAATGAGAAAGTCCTTTTTCAGGGGATCAATGTGGATGAAAGATTAATGGATGTAACACTGCCAAAGGGAGGATGCTGCTGTCTGGAATATGTTCCAGGAAGCTCAGAGGAGGGAGAATATTCTAGAGAAGAAGGATAACAGGAAAGGAATGGAGGGGGCTGTTCTCCACAGGGCAGTTAGAACCTCATCATCTGGTCCCAGTCATTGCAAATGGGAGCAGTGCTCACAGCATACCTCTGCTTACAGGCTGCCCCCTCTGCCTACGTTGTTTTAGGGACCTGCAGTTTTTCCCTCTTGCCTCCCATGCCACACCCAAGGCAGTGGCCTCTACAAGGAGTCCTGCTCGGTACTGCGCTAGTCAGATCCACTTGCTGACCTGGTTCCTGCTGACCTGCCTTCTGCGGCTGGCTCCACTTGGGCTCCCCTGGACATGTTTCCTAGGCAGGAAATGACCCGGCTTGGAAAAGGATGCAGACCTCAGAGGCTGGCAGACCCCCCTCTCTTGACCTCGCTTCCCTCACCTTTCAAATGAGGACAATATACCTACCACGAAGAATTATGCCCAGAATGAAGGGCAGGTCTGGAAACCAGCATCCAGGACCTAGAGGGACTGATATCTTTGGCCCTTAGCTTGAGATGTACATCAGGCTCATTTTTGATGAGATAGACCAGGAGGGTGGATGACTAGGGGAAGTGTTAAATGCCCAAGAATCTTAGGCTGAGAGTGTTGGAGAGTTTCAGAGAATTGGAAAACAGAATTAGACCACATCTCTGACCAGATAACCTCTGCTCTTAGATTTTTTTTTTACATATAATTTACATTCTAAAATCTCTTATGTGTACAGTTTTTTGTTGGCAAACTGCAATCATCACAACCCAGTTTCAGGGCATTTCTACCACAAAAAGATCCTTAATCCCCATTATCTGTCAAACTCTGGCCCGTTCCCACCCTCAAACCCAGGTTTGCTGAATTATTTACATGTGTTTCACTGCGTGGCCATGACCTTACAGACCCAAGATAACTCTCCCCTGGAAGTGAGGGCCAGACTGGCAGTGACTATGAAGATGGCATATAAAGAAATGTTGATGAGCTCATCAAAGTATGTCCAGGCTGGTTCTGTACACGCAGTCCCTTCATTTATTCCAATCAAAACCATAGGCGGGCTGTCCTACACGGCTCTTATTATCTAAAAGGTGCAAAAGGAGGAGCTCCTGCCTCTATGTCCAGTGTACGTGCATCTTTTTAGCCGTGAACTCACATCACGTGCCAGGTCTGGATGAGCAAAGTGTATCCAGGACCAGTCTGTGCTTTGTGCGCCTGTGCAGCTTCCTGATCACCAAGAAACAGTAACCTATTGATTCTGCAGCTGAGGTGTCGCTCTTTCGGATGTGGGCGCCCACCCGTGATACTCAGAGAAAACAAGCCTGGCAAGTAACCCCATACCTCTCTTTCCCTACCAGAGCTTGTGAGCAATGTCAAGGAGAGCGGATCCCACATCCGGGCCACTTGGGAAACGCCCTCACCCTTAGCCACATCCCCCCCCCCCCCGTCTCTGCTCTTTGGTCTTGGAGGAGGGACTTTGCTGTGCGTCTAACTTCTGCAGGACGGTAAGGAAATGGATAACACAGGTGTTCTGCCACTCTGCACATCACGTCTCACTTTGCATTTGACTACTGGGACAAAGTCAGAGCAACAGGAAGTACAGCATCTTCTGCCACCAAGGTCTCAGTGACCTGGTGGACCCTGGAAAATGATTAGGATGGGGAATCTACGGTTTCAGGCTGTCAGGCCAGAGTTGCTTCATTCCTTCCCTAAACCCTGAGTTTGAAGACTCAGTCTTTTGCCATAGGCCTGGCATCGGCAGACCGCCCTGCATGCGCCTCACTTAGTATAGAGGAAATGCTGAGCGAGTAGGCTTGGCCCAGCAGACTGTGTTTGAGTTTGGCTTGGAACACTGAGCAATCACTAAATTAATGAGGTACTGGAAATAGGGAGAGTAGTTTTTAAAATTTAAACTTTTATTGTGAGATAATTGTGGATTCATAGGCAAGAAATAATACATAGAGATGCCCTGTACTCTTTACCCCTTTTGTGCCAATGATAACATTTTGCAAAACTAGTGTATCATATCAAAACCAGGATGTTGATCCTGACTCCGTCAAGACTCAGAACATTTCCATCACCACGTTACCCTTTACAGCCACACGGACTTCTCGCATCTCTCGCCCCCTCACCCAACCACTCATCTACTCTCCATTTCTCTGATTATTATCACTTCAAGAACGTTATCTGAATGGAATCACAGAGTACATAACTTTTGGCATTGACTCTCTCCTCCCTCCCACATTATTCTATGAAAATTCATCCAGGTTGTATATATCAATAGCTTGTTATTTTTTATTGCCGAGTGGTATGCTATGGCCCAGACATACCATATTGTTTAATCATTTACCCACTGAAATATATTGGAGTTGTTTTCAGTTTGTGATTGTTGGTGAATAAAGATCCCATAAAAATTCATGCACCAGTTTTTGAGTGAATGAAATTCTTCATTTCTCTGGGATAAGTGCACAGAAGTATTGCTGGATCACATAGGAGTTGCACGTTGAATTTTGAAAGATGCTCCCAAACTGTTTTTGAAAGCAGTTGTGAATGCACTTTGCAATCCCATCCTCAATGTACAAGTGCTGCAGTTTCTCAGGGCCTTCACCAGCGTTTGCTTTTGTCACTGTACTTATTTTAGCCACTCTGATAGATGTGCAGTGAAATCTTATTGTGGTTTTAATCTGCATTTCCCTAATGGTGATGATGTTGATGAAACATTTTCATGGGCACATGTGCCATCTGTACATTCTCTTTGGTGACATCATTTTATGTTCTTTGCTCATTTTCTAATTGAGTTTTTTTATATTGTTAAGTTTTAAAGGCTTTTATATAGTCTGTTGTTGAATGGAGGTTGGTAAATACTTTCTCTTAGTCTGTAATTTGTTTTCATCTATCTATCTACCTATCATGTATCTATTTATGTATCTATCTACCCTTACGCTTGAGACAGGGCCTTGCTATGTGGTTCGGGCTGGCCTTAAATGCAGCTGTGTTGTCTAGGTTGGTGGAAATCATGGCAATCCTTCCTGCCTCAGCTTCAGATAGTCACTGTCTTCTTCTTCATAGGGATTTTAGAGAGCAAAATCATTTAATTTTGGTGAAGTCCAAATTGTCAAGTTTTCCTCCTGTGGAGTTATACTTTTGGTGTTGAGTTTAAGAATTCGTTGCTAAGGGATAGAGCCCTAATATTTTTAACCATTTTTTCCTATAAGTGTTTTACCTTTATGTTTGAAATCCGTGTCTGTGATTAAAGTGAGACTTCAGTCAAGACTCCTTTTTTTTTTTTGGTCTGTGGATGTCTAATTATTCCAGCAACATTGGTTGAGAAGGCACTATTTCCTCCACTGAATTGCTTTCACACATTTGTCAAAATTCAATTGGGCATTTTTTATGGGGCTGTTTCTGGGTTCCCTATTCTGCTTCTTTAATCATTGGTGTTTCTCTTTTGATAAACAGAGCAAGGCAGTAAGTCTTGAAATTGGAGAGACTGATTTCACTTTATTCTTCTCTTCCAAAATGGTCCTGGCCATTCTGGTTCTTTTCCTTTCCATATAAATTTCCAAATAATCTTGTATATATCTATCAAAACTCTTGCTAGGATTTTGGTAAGGATTTTATACTAATTGTATATCAGTCTGAGGAGAATTGAATCTTTCCTGTGCTGAATCTTCTAATCCACAAAGATGAAATGTATTTCCATTGATTTTAATTTTTCTCTGGCTTCTTTCATCAATAGTTTTTGGCTCAGAAGGTTCAACTTGTTTTGTTGATTTATACCTAACTTTAATGTTTTGATTGACTCTACACTGTATACTTTTAGTATCTGAGCCAATGTCTTCATTGCTAGTGTACAGAAATATGGCAGTTCTTGTATTCCCCTTGCATGCTGTAACTTTGCTGAACTCACTAGTTCTAGGAGCTATTTGTAGATCTTTGAGATTTTATATATAGACAATCAGGTCATCTGAAAATTGAGAGAAATGTTCCCCTGTCCCTCTCCCCTGGTTTTGGTAGGCAGGTAATACCAGCTTCACAAAATGAATATTCTTCCATCTTCTGTTTCCTAGAAGCGATTGTGTGGAATTGGTGTTCATTCTTCATGAAACATAACCATTTGGGTCTGGAGGGTGTTTTTTTTTTTTTGAGTTTTAAAATTATGAATGAATTGAGAGCTATTTAAATTGTCTAATCATATTACATTAGTTTGCAGTTTAAGGAATTTATTCATGTTGTCTAACTAATTAAAATTATGTGTATGTGTGTAGTGTTGTTGTTAGTATTTCCTTACTCTCTATCATTTCTGCAGGGTTCAGAGTGATTTCTCCTGTTTAGTTCTCAATATTGATAACTTGAATCTTCTCTGTTATTTTGCTTTGTCAGTCTTGCTAGAGGTTTGCCAACTGTGTTAGTCAGCTTCCTGTCACTATGACAAGATACCTGAAAAAATCAGCTTAAAGGAAGAAAAGTTGATTTTGTCTCATGGTTTCAGGCAGTGGCTGGCTGACTCTGTTGCTTGGGGGCTGCAGCAAGGCAGAATATCACAGTGGTGGGACAATGTGGTAGAGGAGGCTGCTCACCTCATGGCAGCCAGGAAGCTGAGAGCCAGAGAGAGCCAGAGAGGAAGAGGCAAGGGGTAAGATATACCTTGAGACTTAATCCCCCAACACCTACTTCTTCAGCTAGACCCCACCTTCGAACAGCCTACAGAACTCATCAATGGCTTGATCTGTTGATGAAATTAGTGTCCCACTGATCCAGTCACCTTGAGGCCTCACCTCTGAACATGGCTGCAGTGAGGATCAAGCATTTAATACAGGATACTTTCGGGAACTCTTCATATTTAAACCATAGCTGATTTCATTAAACTTTTAAAGAACTTGTTTCAGTGACTTTTTTCTATTGCTTTTCTATTTTTAATATCATTGAATTATGATTTCTATTATTTCCTTCTTCTTGCTTTGGGTTTATTCTGTCTTTCATTTTCTAGGGATTTTTTTGGTTTGTTTTTGAAACGTGGTCTTGCTCCATAGTTCAAGCTGGCCTTGAACTCCCTATCTAGCTCAGGCTGAACTTGAACTCATGGAGATTCTCCTGCCTCCCAAGTGCTGGATTTACAGGCATGCTCTACCATGCTCAGGAATTTTCTAGGTTTTTGAGATGAGAGTTTAGTTGATTGATTTGAAAACTTTCTTTTTCAGTGTAGAATTTAGTGGTATAAATTTTATCTCTCAGTGCTTCTTTGTGTCTCACAAACTTTGATGCTTTATTTTGTTTCATTTAGTTCAATGCATTTTAAATTTTCTTTGATTCATGGGTTATTTAGAAATATCTTGTCTATTTTGCATGTTTAAGGTCTTCCCAGTATCTTTCCGTTACTGATTGCAAGTTTTATTCCAATGTGTCCAGAGAACCCATTCCATATGATTTAAACTTTCAAATTTATTCATCTGGGTCAATTTTGGTGTGTTACATAGACACTTAAAAATAATTTGTATTCTGTTGTTGAATGAGTGTTCGCCAATGTTAATTACATCCTTCTGGATGATGATGTTCTTGCGTTCTGGTTCATTTGTTTCTGGTTTTTCTGTCTACTTGTTCTGTCAATCACTGGAGAGGGGCTGTTGAAATCTCCAACTATACTTTTAGATTTGTCTATTTCTCCTTTCATTCTTGTCAGTTTTTGCTTTATATATTTTGTAGCCCTAATGTTTGGTATATATCCATTTAGGATTGTTACAACTTTTTACTGAATTGATTCTCTTTTTTATTTTAAAGAGAATTTTAAAAAACCCCAAAAGAACAACAACATAGACAAAAACAAAAACAACACAAAACAATAAAAATTATACAAGATTTCAAAACAAAATGATAGGAATTAACAGTGGTTGTTGTATAACATATTGTTATTTTCAGCAGAGTTGCTCATATTACCAAATGTAACAATACAAGATTGATCAAACCATAACAGAGATTAAAAAATAATATAAAAAACCATTAGAAATGATACAGAGCTTCACTAAACAAGATGGTAGGACTTCACCAATGGTTGTTATATTGCATATTGTTGTCTTTAAATTATTGGTCAGATTACCAAATATAAGCATGCAAAATTGGTAAAAAAATTAATCATTAACTGTTCCTTTCAATAAACCAATAAACATCTACAGTACAACTATCCCAGCTATCCTTCTATATACATATATATTTTTCCCTTCCATCTTTTTTTCTTTTTCTCGTTTCTCTCATCCCAGTTGTTCTTTCCCTTTGAGCATTTTCTTTCCCTTTCACAATATCTATTGTACCTTTTAGGTTTTATTTACTTTTTCAGTTTCCTATACTAGGGAGACAATATGATGTTTACACATGTGGATCTGATTTATTTCATTTATGAATATGGTCTCTAGTTGCCTCCGTTTACCTACAAAAGCCTTGAGTTTATCTTTTTGATAGCTGAGTAATACTCCATTGTATAAAAATACCACATCTTTTTAATCTACTCCTCAGTTGATGGGCATTTGTGTTGTTTCCAAGATGTAGCTATGACAAACTGTGCTGCTATAAACATAGGTGCATATTGCTGTGATAATGTTTGCAGTTCTTCTGGGAATATACAAGAAGGGGTTGAATGGGACTAGGGTGCTGAGGAATCTCCAAGCTGATTTCCACAGTGGTTTAACCAATCTGCATTACCGCCAGCAGTGACAAAGAGTTCCTATTTCTCCACAGCTTCACCACCATTTGTTATTGCTTGATTTCTTGATGATAGCCATTCTTACTGGGGTGAGATAAAATCTCAGTGTTGTTTTAATTTGCATTTCTTGAATGACTAATGATGTTGAGCATTTTCTCGTGTATTTATCTGCCATTTGCATTTGTTTATCTGAGAAGTGTGCATTTATCTCAGATGCCCATTTTTGGATTGGGTCTTTGATTTTGGGGGCTTGATTTTTCTTTCCATTCTGTATTTGTTCTACATAGAGCTCCTTTGTCCAAGGGACAGTCAGCTAAAATTTTTCCAATTTGTGGGTTTTCTTTTTACTCTGATGGTGATTTCTTTTGTTGTATGAAAACATTTCAATAAGATGAGGTCCCAGTTGTTGATTCTTTGAAGTATTTCCCATGTGGTTTGGTTTTTGTTCATGAACTCTTTGCCTGCCCCTGCCATTAAGATTTCCACCTACTTTCTCTTCCAGTAGATTTAGTGTTTCTGTTTTAATATTTAGATCTCTGATCCATATTGACTTTAGTTTAGTGCATGGTGATAGACATGGGTCTAGTTTTGGTGTTTGGCATGTGGAGAGCTGCTTTGTCCAGCCCCATTTATTAAAAAGGTTATCTTTCTTCCAGTGAACATATTTGGCCCCTTTGTCAAAGATAAGGTGGCTGAGTGTGTTTGTAGTTGTGTCTGCATCTTCTAATCTGTTTCATTGATTTTCGGGTCTTTATTTTTTCCAGTACCATGCTGATTTTATCACAGTAGCTTTGTAGTATAATTACAAGTCGAGGATTGTGATGCCTCCTGCCTTTCCTTGGTTGCCCAGGACCGCTTTTGCCATTCCAAACCTGTTCTGGTTCCAGATGAATTTTAGGAATGTTTTCTGTAGAACTGTAAGGTATACTAATGGTATTTTAATTGGAATTGCATTGAATCTATACAAAAATGGGGGGCATATGGCCATTTTTACAGTGTTGATTCTTCCTATCTATGAGCAAGGACTGCCTTTCCACTTTTTGAAATTCTCTTTGATTGCTTTTTTAAGAGTACTATAATTTTCACTTTTGATCTTTTACTTCCTTTATTAGATTGATTCCTAACTATTTAACTTTTTTATGCTATTATGAAGCTTTCTTAATTATGTAGCTTCTCTAATTTCTCTCTCAGTCTGTTTGTTGTTTGTGTACAGGAATGCTATTGATTTTTGAGTATTGACTTTGTATCCAGCTATACTACTAAATTTGGTTATTAAATCTGTAAACCTTTTGATGGAGTTTTTGGGGTCTTCTATGTAGAGTATCATGTCATCTGAGAATAATGATAATTTCACTTTTTTTCCTATCCTTATTCCTTTCGTTTCTCTTTCTTGTCTAATTGCTCTGGCTAATATTTCCAGAACTATATTGAATAGGATTGGTGACAGTGGACATCCTTATCTTGTTCCTGATTTTAAAGTGAAAGCTCTAAGTTTTGTTCATTGAGTATGATATTGGCTGTTGGTTTATCATAGATGGCTTTTATCAGAGTGAGGTAAAACCCATCTATTCCTATTTTCTGTAGGATTTTTTTCTAAAAATCATGAATGAGTGTTAGACTTTATCAAAAGCTTTTTCTGCATCAACTGAGGTGATGATGTGATTTTTGTCTTTGGTTTTATTGATATGGTATATTACATTAATTGGTTTGCATATATTGAACCATTCCTGCATTCCTGGGATGAATCCCACTTGGTCCTGGTGTATAATCTTGATGATTTGCTGCATTCTGTTTGCTAGTACTAGACTGAGAATTTTTGCATCTATATTTATTAGGAAGATTGGCCTGTAGTTCTCTTTTTTGGTTGGGTCTTTCTCTGGCTTGTATCAGGGTAATACTCCTCCAGGGATGAATTAGGGAGAATTCCTTCCTTTTCTAATTCATTAAAGAGTTTAAGAAGAATGGGGTTAAATCTTCTCTAAATTTCTTGTAGAATTCATCTGTAAACCCATCAGGACCTGGGCTTTGTTTTGTTGGTATGTTTTTTTTAAATTATATTTTCAATTTTATTGGCTGATATTGAGTTATTCAGGATTTTTGTATCTTCTTGATTCAGCTTTGGTAATTCATATGTATTTAGGAATGTGTCCATTTCCTCTGTGTTTTCTATTTTTTTTTTTTTTTGCGGTACTGGGGATCGAACTCAGGACCCTGCGCTTGCTAGGCAAGCGCTTATTCCACTGAGCTATATCCCCAGCCCTTCCTCTGTGTTTTCTATCTTATGAGAATAAAGATTTTTGAAGTAGATGTTAATGATCTGAATTTCTAAAGGTTCTGTAGTGATTTTATCCTTTTCATTTCTTATTGCATGAATTTGAATTTTTTCTTTCCTTTTTTTGATAAGGTTGGCTAGGGGTTTATCAGTTTTATTTATTTATTTTATTTTATTTTTTTAAATTTTATTTTAAAGACAAAAGAATGGAGACATATGAACCAGAAAAGCCATAAACAATACAGAAAATACAAAGTTATACAGAATATAGTAGGGAATTAGAACTGGATGTTGTATTACATAGTTATCTTCCATTAGTTAACACAAAAACATTAAAGGAAATACCAAATTATAGAGAAGATAGTAGGGAATTTGCACTGGATGCTGTATAATATAAAGTTATCTTCATTTCTGCTAATACAAAAACAACTGAGGAAATACAGAATTATAGAGAACATAGAAGGGAATTAACTCTGGATGCTGTCCTACATAATGTTACCTTCATCTTTGTTACTCAGGTTACACAGATGATGGCCCTTTTGATCAGTTCGTTTTTTCTCCTCCCTCATCTCCGTTGCCCTACCACTCAATCAGTTATCTTCCTTGTGATAATAACTGTACTCCTGGGTTTATCTATATCCTTGGACTCTCACCTTGGGAGGAGATATAGCTGCCTCAGACTATACTATAACATACAGGGGTGTATACAAACTGCCATGGTTGGAGGTGGGAGAGCACATATGCTCACAGCGGACCGCCCGGCTCCACCCTGTCGTCGTGCTATGGGTGGGGGCGGGTCCAGA
>PVLD010023974.1:0-26322 GCA_004027595.1 Dinomys branickii | reverse complement strand
CAAATATGATTAACATTTAAATTATTTTAGAAATTCTTTCTATAAAAACACATTGCCATTAATCCTGCTCAAAATATCCCTCCTCAATTTGAACACACTTATGCTACCCATCTTATATTTAATTTTTATTTGCATCAGGACATACTTGCAGTACGTAATGATCACCTTCTTCATAGGAAGTTGGTACACATGCACAACACATCTTCATTCATTTCCCACCTCCTTGTCTCTTCTCTCACCGACTCTTGGTCCCCTTCCCTTTGTGAAAATGCGTATCACTATTTCCTTCCATCTGCTACTTTACTCATTTATATTTTCATTTTCTCATACAAGAGAAACCATATGATATTTAGCTGTTGACTTAACGTAATGGTCTCAAAGTTCATGTGTTTTCCTACAAATGGCTCACAGTTATTGTTCTTTATGTTGAGTCGTACCCCTTTTTTTCATTTTTTCTTCTTTTTTGGTATCAGGTATTGAACTCAGGCCTGGGCACTTGCTAGGCTGAGCTATGTCCACAGCCTTCATTTAAAAATAGGTACATTTTTCTTTATCCATTCATCTGCTGATGGACACAGAGCCGGCTCTCACCATTTACTTCTTATGAACTGTGCTCTAAACAAGGGAATCTACACTGATACAAACCCTATGAAAGCCAGTATGGAGATTTCTCAAATACTGAAAATAGAATTTCCATTCCACCCAGCTACTTCCCTTCCAGGCATCTGGGTGAAAGAGTTAAAGACATCTAGTAGCATTGCCACTTTGTTAGTACATGTTTGCAGTACACAGTGCTTACATTTTTGTGGAGAGTTGGCCTATGTACATAGACCGCCCTCGTTTTCTTCATGGCCTCCTGTGCCCTTTCCCTGCTCCTTCCATCTGTAAATCCCCTTTCCACTTGAGAAAAATCTCCCTATTTCCTAGTGTCTTTTGTTTTGTCCTTTATTTGTAGTTTGGGTTTCCCGGATAAGAGAAACCACACAACATTAAAACTTATGTCTGCTTTACTTCACTTAACCTTATGGTCTCAAGGTGCACCCATTCTAAAAATGATCAAATTTACTCTTCTTTATGGCACAGTAGTACTCTCTTGTGTATAAATATCACGTTTCCTTTATCCATTCATTGTTGATAAACATATAGGCTACTTACAAGATTTAGCTATTATGAATTTTACTACTGTACAAGTGAGTGTATTTGAATCACTATAATATGATGTCTTTAAGTCTTTCAAGAAGATACATAAAGGGAGAAGAGTTGGGCGGAGTGTAGTTTCAGGTTTTAGTGTTTTGAGGTAGCCTCCTAGTGATTTCTATAGTTGCTGTATTATAGTTTATATTCCCATCAACAATGTAGAAGGGTTCCCTTTTCCCTGCAGCCTTATCAGCATTTGTTATTATTTGATTTCTTGATGATGACCAGTCTTCCTAAAATAATATGGAATCTCAGTCTTGCTTTAATGTGTATTGCTGTAATGCTTGACAAGGCTGAACATTGCTACTTTCCAAAGCAGTTTTAAAAGTCCTCCTTTGTGAGTATCTTTAAATGTATGATAAAAACATATGGCAAATGCTCCTGCCAAGCAATCCCCAAAAGAGACCAGGTTCGTAAAAATATTACAGCATGTCCTCATCTACCATACTTCCCAGATCTGGCCCCATGTGATTTCTCACTCTTGGGTAAACTCAAAATAGGCACGTAAAGTGGACAGTTTGGATCAATTCACAACGTGAAACCATCAGAATTATACAACTGAAGACACTCATGAAAGAATTTGCAGATCTCCCAGAGAAAGTGGCAAGAATTGTGCTTTAAGAGAGTAGTAGAAGTTTGAGGATGGTTAGTGCCAATGTGTCTTTTGCTGTATTTTTTTATAAATCTAAATTTTCACTGTGATCTTTTATTTATGTCTTATAGTAAAAGGTGCTTTAGAAAATGTAGAAAACATTTCCCCTGACCTACAGATTATATTTAGTAGCTAATGACAAATAAATATTTCTGTAAAACCAAACTTTAATTACAGTTCTCTTTAAAGGTTAGAGGTTGTATCTGCAGATTTACATACCTTTACTAGAACTGGCTCTCTGGTTTAATGATAATGAATGTCTCTAATGTTAAATCAGTTTGCCACAGATCTTACTGAATCTAACTTTAGTATATCTTGCATGTCCGACTCATTTTTACCATTTCTCCTGCTACTGTGTCTGTTTACATTCTCATTTCTTGAGTTCTTTGCACTATTTTAAAACCAGACTTGCCTTTATGATGCCACAAACTGGACATGCCGCCTAAATATTTTCACGAGAGTTTCCCACTTCTACTGCAACTCGGAGGGTCTTTGAGTTCATTGATTTTCCTCTTTCGCTCTCCAGTGCTGCACTGCTCTGCTTTTCCCCTTGAAACCGAAATTTTGGTAAATAGCACTAATTATTCCCGATCTTCCCAGCCGGAAACATGAGTCTCTGCTTATAGACTAAACGGGTCTCAAATCTTGTCTGTTCTCTTTTACTGCCTAAGTTTATTTTTGCCTGAACTTATGCAAAAGTTCAGTTATAATTACCTATGGAATCTGCCTCCCTGCAGCAGTACACTATTTCTACTTAATGAGAATAATTGTAGACATTTTCAAATCTCGCTGCTTTCCTCTAATCCCCATACATTCCCCACAGGTTAAAGCTCCAGTTCCCTGATTCTGCATCACTCAGTTGCCAGGACCACATCATGCCTCCCCTTCACTATCCTCTGTAATATTCTGGGTGCATTAATGGTTGCGGCAAACTGACTTCGTTCTTGTGCCTGTACAGTCTTCTCTTTATAGTACCCTCTTTCTCTAGACTTTAATCTGTTAGTCTAGAATCTTAAAATGTCACTAGTCCAAAGTAGAGTGGAATGTGGTACCGAATCACATTTCTCATCTCCTGGAGTACGTCAGCAGCTGCAAGAAGATCAAGACAATCGATTTCAACAATCGGTAGAATTTACTAAGGCACCAATGGCACTTACAGCAATAATTACTGAAAATTCGTTAATAGTTGCTAAGATGCTTTTTTCTAAATACAGAATTTGATTATTAAATAATTAACTGACATTGACTCCTGTCAGGAAACACAACCACTGATCTTTGAGAACAAAATGAATCCATCATAAGAGTGATGATTAGAATATATATTCAACATTTCCAGCAATAGGAGCAGATATAGGTAAAATAAATTTTCCCCAATATATCCAGTAAACAGTGATTCTTCCCCAAGTTCTGGAGGTAGATTTGTCCTGGGTCAGAGCAGAGAAGACGAAAAAGAAAATTCCTTGACTTGTAAACACTAACAGAATGAACTGCTCAGGTTAAGCTCCTTTAATTATCTCAAAGGTGCATGTGTAAGTGGGATCTAAATACACAGTGAATGTTTAAATTTTAAACATCTATTACAGTAAAAGATACAGTGCCGCTAATCCCACTCAGAATGCTCCCTTTTGCTTAGAATACAATCATCATTCCTGCCGCTTTCTGAAGCAGTTCTGCTAGTCCTTTTATGTCTTTATAAGATGTGATCAAGAAAGTTACTGCTCAATGGTATCCAAACAGAAGGCAGTCCTGTGAAAACATTCCAGTACCTCCTCATCTGCCCTAGTTCCCGAAACTGGCACTGTGCAACTTTTAGGCCCTTCCTGGAGTCAAAATAACCATGAAAGGAAAATGTTTTTAATTAATTCAGAACATCAAGCGGTCAGAAGAGTGCATACAAAGACACAAACAAGGTCTTCTAGAATTGCTTTAAACAAAGGAAAGCATGACGAGATAACTGTATTTGAAGTGAGGGGGAGTATCTTAAAGGGGATTAATGGTAATATGTCTTTTACTGTAATAATTTTGAAAATACACATTCACTGTAGCTTTCTGCCACACTGTATATATAGTTCACTCAACAAATACTCGTTGTCCCTCCAGCAAGATAAAGTGTAAAGTGTATACTCTTCACAGATACAGAGATTTGTAAATTTGACAGTAGGCTCGTTTATATACTGCTGAAAGATGGGGTTACTGATTATGCTGTCTGGGTGAGTTGATCAGAAGACAATTTATTCCCCATAAGCAGGAGCGGAGACACTTCACCCGCCTGTATGGAAAGAAAATAGTGGGACAGAGGGTACCCTGACTATATCACATTATATTTTAATCAAAATATTTTATAGTGCTTATATTTTTACTCTTAATATCTATGCATCAGGATATTTAGTATTTAGGTCAGTACATTTATTTATTCTTCGGACATTTTATATCTTTGGGAGTCTATGCAGTGACAAATTTCCAGGGAAGCAGTGTATGGATCAGATCACATTTTTGCTTAAATGCCCACCATAATATTATCGATACTGCCTCAGTCTATTCTGTTCTGCTGTAATGAGTTGCCACTGCCTAGGTGATTTATAAGAACAGATATTCATTTCTTATGGTTCTGGAGGTTGTAAAGTTCATGATGAAGTGATTGTATGTACTGAAGGTATTTTGCTGCCTTGTAATTTTCTAGAAGATTCCAGATAAAATTTGTAAGTTAGCAGAAGCCATCCAAGGGTGATAAGAAGAGATCAAACTCACAGACTTAATCATTTCATAACTGACACGAACCCACTCACATTAAGGGAGCGCTCGTGACCTAAGGACCTCTGCGTATGCCCCACCCTTACATACCGATGGATCTGGGATTCTCAGCACATGCTTTGAGGGACACATGCTAACCATAGCAGAATTTTGGTTTCCTATTGACTTGATTCTAAACATGACTTTTATAGTGGTTTCAAAGGCTAAATGTTAACCATCATTGTTTGTTACAAGTAGCCAACAGCTGCTCAATCCAGGCCAAGAAAATAAAATAATGTTACTTATGGAAAAGAAACTATATTTTCCCAACATTGCAAAATGCCGATAAAGGGATATTTACATTAATTTTTCATCTGTAAATCAAAATATATAATAATTATACCAATACAGCTTTCCTGTGCCTTCTGTGCAGACTGTTGTATCCAAAGCCCTTCCTATGTAGAAATTCTACCCATATAAGAGGAATTAATTATTATCAATACCATAAACATAATAAATTTGATTAGGAATGGTATTTAGTTTGCCATGCATAGTAAAGGTTGCTCTTTCACCCTGAATTCTCATCGGCCTGAAAGTTGTATAATCACCTCCTGCCTGCGGAGGAGCCAGTCATAGTGGATGGAGGGGCACCTTGTTTCTTTTATTCCTGGTTCTAGTTTCTCTTCTGTTACTGAATCATTTGCAAAGTATAATGTCCCGGTGTTATATAAATGAATACTTTCCTCTCCTGTCCTTTTCATTGGCACAATGGGTAGTGGTACAGGAAACTTCATTAAGAAGCCAGTGTTCCAAGAATCAAATGTTCGTTCTTTTCTCTTACCAGAGAAAGGAGGATTCTTTTTCTCCCTCCAGGATTGTCATACCTGAAGAGCTAATTGTCACCATAAACTGCTACCATGCCTAAGATCTTCCTGTTAGGGGTGGGGATATCTAGTTACTTACACAACCACAGCATTTTTTTTTTTTAATTTTCAGGAAGATGTAGAAATCTGCAGTTAATAAGTTTACTTTTTTTTAACTTTTGGGAGAATTGGAATACCCACCATGTGTGGCCCACTAATTTCAGAGCTTCTTCTCAAAGCTATTTCAAACTGACAAGAGAACAAACCAAGGGGCAAGAAACACTACATGATGCAATTTATAGCCTTTTTTTTCTTCTCAGAGCAATACAAATGGCATTTCATTTTCAAGTGGTTAGCGAATCGACAGGTACTTCTTGAACAATTACTGTTTATGCCAAGCAAATACAGATCCTGAGATCACAGTGATGAGCACAGAAGTCTCTGCCCTCAGGATTCTTATAGACTAGTAGCATTTTGAGGGGCAACTCAGCTGAATTCTCTCCAGACTATTGAACAGTGAGTGACTTCTGGCCTCTAAGAGTAGTTCTGGTTAAGGTCAGGGCTAAAGGTAGCAGATAAATTCTTTTTCATATACTCATAGTGGTTCTCTATATTTCTTACATCAGAACAGCTTTCTAAACATGCCTAATATAATTCTAAGGCACTTGTATTTTCTGTAACTGTATGGAAACCATGCTGAACTATCAGGTTATGATGTGGATCTTCCATTGTAATTCTCACTTGTCAGCCAGGAGGTACTGTAAGCTGAATGGAATGACCTAAAAGTGCAAAGCTAAATATCTACTGAACAGAAATACCAATTAGCTTAACTACCACATTATTTTCCTAGCAGGAGATCCTAGCTAACATGGTAACATAGCACCCATAAAGTACAGAAAATAAATAAGTGAATTCCTGAACAATGTGGCATAAATTTAATGTTACCTTTAAACATGGAAAAGAATTCTGTGGTATAAACCCATTAAAATCTTAGATGTGTTTAACTGGTTATCATTAATGCCCCATTGAAATGTGATTGAAAATTAACCTATCTGGCAGTAAAAAATATGACCACATTAGAAAGTTCATGCATGACATTTTTATAGACTTGCCAAGTCTCTTGAATTCCGAATGTGGGACAGATGGTCACATGGTGAATTGTTCTCCCCCATTAATGTGTTCTGCTGCTTCACTGAGTTTTGCTCTTCAGATGACTTTAGTGTCATTTGCAATGTATGTAAATGAAAATTCCCAACTGTCCCCACAAAAGGTAAAATATCTTATTATATCTATAACAGAAAAGGTAAAATATCTTACTATGCTTATAACAGAAATTTATACAAATTCTATAGGCCTAGATCAAATTAAAACCTTACTAATTGTGTAGGTCTCTCACATTTCGAGCTTATATATAAGAGTTAGAATATGTTTTTAGTACAATACACTCTAATCCTAATTTTATACTAAACCTCTCTTTTAGGTATTCAGTTATTCATTAAGTTCATATTTAACATATTTATTAATTTATGAGTTAATTCAGTTACTCATGTCATTCCAACTGTAGGTGTATTAGTTTGGCTGGACTGCCAGGATAAAATTCCCTAGGCTCAGGGGCTAACATAGGAGACACTGATTGTCTCACGGTTCTGGAGGTGAAAGTACCCAGTTGAGGTGTTGATGGACTCATTTCTGCAAAGTCCATCTTCTACACCTCCTTGCTGTGTCCTCAGGGTAGAAAGAAAGTGCTGTGGTGTTTCACCCCTTTCCTCGTGGAATGATAACTCCAGTTTTGTAAAACGATGCCCTACTTAGCTGGCCTCACCTATGCTTTATTACCTATTCATAAAATCTATCTCCAAATATAGACACATTGGGGGTCTGAGCTTCTACATATGCATTTGGGCGAAGAGGATACACAACTTAGTTCATAATATTAAGATGCTCATTTTTGTCCTCAGAAAATAAGGGAAGTATTACCTCTGGCATTTCACAATAGAACATAAATTTTATTTTTCAACATTTCATTGCAAGAGACAGTTAAAAGGAAAGTATTATGCCTACGACATGAACAAAGAATTATTGGTACTCCATTGACATAATTTTGAACCAAAGTGGGAAAGATAGTTTGACAATATGACTAATACAAATTGTAAACCAAATGACCAATAGAGTGGGTGTGAAACAAAAAAATGTAGGCTATTATACAACCCACTGAAATGAAAATATTCTTTATTGTCATCTTTAAAATATAGGTACTATTCATTCATTGTCTTTCCTACCTGATCACAAGTCAGGCATCTCAGGAAGCACAAGTTTCACTACACAAATCTAAACACTTGGGACAATTACATGTGAGGGTCTCATTGGTTCCCAATGATATGCTGCTTTCAGTCACAACTGATTGAAAGAAGGTTGTGTCTTCACTTAAGACAATCAAACTGAGTGTTAGTCATATGAGTAAGGATCCCATGAGGAGACTCAGAGCAAATCTTCATAGTCACACAGATAGTGAAAGTGCACTAGACCAAAAAACCATTTGCAGTAAGGGTAGGAGAATGGGGGAAAGAAGGAATCAAGTGATATCTTATATAGATACAAATTTCCTAAAATAAAGGTGATTACTAATCACAGTAATTTACTAATACAGTAAATTAATTTTAAAAATTTAAATGTAAATTTAAACAGAATTAATCAATAAAATAAAATGTGAATAGAAAAGAAATTGCAACCATGGTTTATGAAGAAGTTCCGGATTGGTAAAGGCACTAAACTAGAATGAGAGGAGAGTGAGTGAGTGTGTGGATGTTGGGTAAGAGTAGCGAAAGCACAAAATGGTCATTCCAGAAGCAGGGATTCAGGAATGTCTCTAGTAGACGTGCACAGTAAGTAATATAACTTCGGTGAGACAAAATTCTTGCTTTGGTCCTCAGGTTCTGGTGAGATGATTTACGTAAAAAGAAATGCCCAAAGCATTTGGCATTTGTAAAAGCACCGTATACACTATCCTGGAAAATCCATTTCTCACCCCGCAAAACTTAACAACTACCTTAGAAAGACTTTCCTTAGAAACCAAAAAAGCAAACTTTCAGCAGTGATGTTTCTATTGTCGTCCACTGCTCTCCTACCTGTTTTTCCTGCCCTTGTCTCATATTTACTTACCAGAGTTCAAGGACCACGACAAATCTCTCCTGCCAAAAGCTGAATTTCATATAGTGTATGTACAAGTACGAATTAAGTAAACTGTATTGAATATATACTCTTCTCCCTAGACTGAATTGACGGGCCTGTTATTCTTCCCAATACTGCCTGAGACACATTCAAGATGGAGAGATTGCTGTAGGGATATCACATCCTCTGAGTGCCCTCTACTTTATAAAACTATGTTTTCCTGGGAGATGAGGACCATGACAGGAAACAATATAATTTATGCCACAATAAAATTTCTGGGGTCAGCTGAATTTCTAAACTGTTTGGAGACTGATGTAGACCTTATAGTCAAGTGTGCTGATTCAATGAAACTTAGGGATCAGGTGAGCTTCCCTGGCTGTCATTGTTCCATGGGTCTAGAAGCATTGCTTTTGGGAGAATTAATGCCCTCCATCACTACAGAGGGAGGTGTAATGCATCAACTTGAAAATTTTAGAAGTTTAACCCAGGAGGGAGACAGGGCCCTTACATTGTAAACATCCTGAGCTTGTGGAAGAGGAGGGCATGGAGGCGGCATGGGCTGTTTGCTGGCATACAGTGTAAAGGAAGGAATGAGGCTTGTGTTCCTTTCTTTGTTCTTGCTGCTTTTTCTGTCTTCTTCCTCCTTGAATTGTTGCCCCTGTGACTGCCACCCTGCCTTGGAGCCACCTGATTACAGACTGAAACCTCCACAAACTCGGAGTTAAATATACCTTTCCTTCCTTAATTCTGAGCATTGGATATTTTGTCTCAGCAACAACAGAAAAGAAACTAATTCAGAATACGGTATCAGGAATGGGGCCCTTTTGGTGACTATACCTCACCATGTGGTTCAAGAGCCTTTGAGGATGGCTTGTGGGAAGAGTTTGGAAAGTTTTGGAGATATCACCTGAAAGGGTAAAACTGGAATGAATTAAGCTGTTCTGTATGATAGATTCTGGTCAGAGCTCTGAAAAACAGAAGGCTGATAGAAATGCTGCTGGTGAAGACCAGACAGGCGTTTTCTGCTGGGAAGAAGGACTACATTGGCTGCTGGACTCAAGATGATGTGCATTATGGCTTGACAAAAGTTTGTCTGTATTTTATTTGTGGCCAGAGACTCTGACTGAGACTGAGATTAAAGGTAGTGTACTAATTAATCTGGCAAAAGAAATTTGAAAGCAGTCCAATGTTGAGGTGTTGGCATGGCTACTGTTGGAGGCTTTATGACTGATTTATTCTGGGAATCAAGAGCAAAGAGCCCACCAGGATGACTGAAAATGTGAGCTTGGCCAAAAAGGAAGGACAGGTAAAGCTGTGGACTGCAAAGATGGAGCAGAGGAGATCTTGATTGCTGAGAAGGAACAGAAGAATATACAAGGTGGCCTGAGTGCATCACAAGCAGCAAATATCCACCCTTTGCAGTAACAAAACTGTTAAAGTGAAATATCTTGCTTTGAGAAGAAAGCCACAGAGCACCATGATCTAGAATGGCAGAGGTATAGAAAATTTGTTCCTCAGAAGTGAATTCAGAGTGCCTCGCAATCCAAGCACTCAACACCTACACCTACATCTAAGAGAGAAGGAAGCCTGGCTACTACTCCAGGTGGCAGCAGACTTTGGCTTCATCCATGTGGTTCTGGTTTTAGGTGCATGCAGAATGCAAGAGCCGTGGGGCTAATAAGGCTTCCATGCCAATTTCGGAAGGTCTGTGAGGCCACTGTGCTCCTGAGAGGGCAGTGTGTGAAGCCGCGAGTGATGCCAAAGGTGCAGTGGAGACACCAGAAGTTTGAAAAAGACAGGAATGTGGATCATCTACGGAAACCTTCAACAAGGAGCAAAGCCAGCCCAGGAGAAAAGCCATGGGAGCTGTAACCACCAGAAGAGCCATAGGGCTGGAACCACACAATCCCTTTGGAGCTCACAGTTTGCCACAGATTGCCTCAGAGGTTGCCTATGAAACTACAGTACTTAATGTTTGCCCTGCTGGATCTTGGACTTGCTTTGGTCTCAATGCTTTGTATCCCCCTGTTTGTAACTTTTGTAAAGAATGTTTATATTGCGCCATTGGATGTTAGAAGTGTTTGGCTTTGTTTTCATTTTTACAAGGGCTCACAGATAAGAATTTGCCTTACATCTCAGAGGAGACTTGGTACTTGGACTTTTCACCAGTGTTGAAATTGTTAGGATTTTGGCAACTCTTAGAGATGGACTAAAAGCCTTTTGCCTAAAGGGATGTGCATGAGTCTTTGGGGGTAGGGGCAGAATGTCATGACGTTAATGTAATATATTGTCAATAGACTCGATATTGGTTCTTAAGGATTGTTAAATCAGTGTTATAATGTTCAGTTGGAAAATGATGTGAATTACCATGTCTTTATCTGAAACTGGTTTAAAGAAATGTGTTTGGTTGGCCAGTTGACTGGGGTTGGATTGTAATAGTTGATTGTGTCAACTTGAGAGGTTTAGATATTTAACTCAGCAGGAGCCCAGGGTCCTTATTTTGTAAACGTCCTGAGCAGAAGATGGAACAGAGATGGCATACAATGTAAGGAGGAAAAGAAGTTTGCTTTCCCCTCTTGCTCTTGCTGCTTTTGCTGTCTTTTGCCACCTTCAACTGTTGTCCCTGTGCCATCCTTCCCTGTCTTGGAGCCAGCCAATTACAGACTGAAACCTCCACAAACTGTGAGCTAAATAAACCTCTCTTTCCTTAATTTTGTCTCAAGAGAAAAGTAACTAAGACAGGAGGACAACCCAAATTGCCATGTGTGGAACTTTCCTGGACACCACCCCTTATGCCTCTTCCTGTGGGTGGTTTTCATTAGTTCTTTTCACTGTGACAAAACATAACTTCCAGGATAACTAATATTGGTGAATTCTAAAAATACTTCTGGTGAATTATAGAAAACAAGGTGGTCTTTAGAAACCCCAACCTTATAACCAGTAACATTGTTGTGTGTGGTCATATGAACTGTTCTCCAACATCTCAGAAGAGGAAAAGAAAATAGCTCATTTGATGCACAAGCCAGGTTTGTTGACAGATACCTAGCTCTGTGTGCATTTTGATCTTTACATGAAACCAAGGCTGCATGTCCTTTCCCAGGTTCTTGTGAATCCCATTCATGCTATCTTTCCACAGATATCCTTACAGTGATCTCTCCCTCTTGAATGCATCTGAGGAAATGTCTGAAAGAGTAACAGGTCCATCAATATGGTCTAGTTAGCAGAGTATATTTTCAATTTAGTTTACTTAATTCATGCTTGTACATATACTGTATGTTATTCAACTATAGACAGGAGAGATTTGTTCATGGTCCATGAACTCTGGTAAGGAAATATGAGACAAGAAAACTCTGTAAGAGAGCTGTGAACATTAACAACAGAAACATCACTGTTGAGTTTCCTTTTTGAGTTTCTAAGGAAAGTCTTTCTAAGGTAGCTGTTGAGTTTTGCTGGATGAGAAATGTTTTATCCAGGGTAGCTTATATAGTACTCTTACTATAGTGCTTCCCCATGGGACATTTCACATGGATAATCTCACGAGAAAAAATATTGTTCTGTGATTCAGTTCTCTTATGATTTCATTATTTTTCTCTAGGAAAACTATTGCTAATGTGGTAAATATATCCACCTTGAGTTTTCTGGTAGTTATTGGCTTGCCACATAAATGCTCAGAAATAACTTTTATGTTTTACAGGGTCTCTCTCTTTATACTTTTTTTTTTTTTTTTTTTTTTTTTGGTTTGAGAACTGAACTCAGTGCCTTGTGCTTGTCAGGCAAGCGACTGTGCCACTGAGATCTGTCCCCAGCTACATGCTCCCTTTAAATTCCACAAACTGGAGAAATGTTATTTAAGGTAAAACTTCAGGCAAGCCAATATTTGCAAGTTTGGTAGGTATTGTTCTGGTAAAATATTAGTGCTATGGTTTGAATCTAGATGTCCCCCCAAAGCCTCATGCAATCTTAGGCTTTTTCAGAATTGGCTGAATATAGAGTTTGTGATGCTGGGATTAAGGAAGCGGGATTGCTAAATCTGTCCACTGGCAGATTTGGCACCTCTCTAATTTCAGCCATCTAGACACAAAATTAAAGGGGCAGAAAGATGCTATTAAGGCCCCTTGTTGCTTTTGCTGTTTTGTGGGCACCATGAACTGTTCTTGTCCGTGATGCCCCTCTGCCAACCCATGGTGCCTTGGAGCCACCTCACTATGGACTGAAACCTCTACAAACTGTGAGCCAAATAAACCTTTCCTCCTTTAACTTTGAGGTCGGATGTTTTGTTTCAGCAAGAAGAGAAAAGTAGGTTGTGTTTTACTCTGCCATTAGTGAACTGAGGCTATAGAGCATTTAGGCCTCATGTTTCTTCTTTTTGCAATTGTTTTATTTTAAAGATTAAAGAACTAATAAAACAACAATGAAGACAAAATCAAAACAATACGTGAGCTCAAAACAAAATGATAGGAATTGACAATGGTTGCTACATTACACACTGTTATCATCAATGAAGTTGCTCAGTCGACCAGATATAAAAATGTAAGATTGATCAAACAGTCAAAAACAGTAACAGGTAATAAAAAATAATTGGCAATGATGCAGGGCTTCACTACACAAGATGGTAGGAGTTAAACAATGGTTGTTATACTGCATATTGTTGTATACAAGGATAGCTGGGATAGGTGTATTGCTGATGCCTATTGTGTATTCAAAGAAACAGTCGGTGCTTAAAATTTTCGTTTTTTTTTTTTTGAGCAGTTTTGCATGACTGAATCTGTAAACCTGGCGTCTCTTCTTTGAGTTCTACAATATTGTATGCAAGGAGACCTTCACAGTGACTAATGATGCATTTTTATTTGTATAAAGTGACTATATATTGTAGTTTTCCTAGTACAATGACAATTTATGCCTTTTCTCATCATATTAATTGCTTAATTGATTTGTTCAATCATTCATTATTTGTTACCCTTTAAATGCTCTGAAGTTTCCCAGTTTAGATGACATCTAAGCATCCTTCATCCTAAATGCCCCATTTTTAGGAACATTGTGCATTATTTTGTCCTAATAATTCTACAGAGAACAACACAGCTAAGACCTCTCTGCTTAAGGACCCGTAGCTGAACCTCATCCCAGGTTACAAGCCAGACACACCAGTGTCTATATCAGGCAATATCATTTTAGAATTGTTACAGTGTCTGAGTACTTTCATTTTAAAATGACTAAGTTTTGTGTCAAGAACTACCAGTTTTTTAAGGAGATAAAAATGATATTTTCTTTCATTGTTTATTTGTTTATATTCTCTAACCCTCATCCCAACTAAAACAGTGACTCAAAAGGTAGTAAAAGTTCACTAACTCTATTTCATAAGGGTACATTTCCCTCAATCCAGTGAAATTCTACTTTCAACACTCTGCTCCATCCAGGAGACTCCGGTGAGCCTATTCCGGTTTCAAAGACATCTGCCTTGTGAATTATCGAAAGGTATTTCCTCTAATAAGTGAAGCTCTGTGAGCCCTGCAGCTGTGTTGTTTACTTTATAGCAAGCACAAAGACAATTTGTTTTTTAAAAAACTATAATTAGATTAGTGCTCTCTTTACTAAAGCATCTGTAGGAAAATGAGAGTGTGTGTCTTTGAATAAGCAGGTGTATTTATTCTTATTCAGTGTGAACTTGTCCTCTGAGATGGTGAATTTAATTTTACATTCTAATACAAATGTAACATTCTAACTTTTTTTTCACATAAAGACTTGGCACCCCAAAAAGGAGGCTGGAGTAAATTGAATCTCCTGATTCTAATTTCATGAACTGTATTAAAATCTCTCTAGGATATAGGATTATGTTTCTGTTGAAAAATGGCTACATTAGGTAGGCATTTGCATACATAAGCAAATATATCAGATGATTATCTATGACCTGTCACTGACAAAGGGAATATCATACAGTAGAATAATATGTTGTGCTATAATTTTCTAGGACTTTACTAAAAAGTTTTCAATATGCTATTTAGATGTCAAAAAGATTACTTTCCAAAACAGGAACGTTTTCATTGTTAAAGACTAGTTCATCAAAATTGTATCTGTAGAATCGTTCCTTAGAACTATCTAGACTACAATTAAATCACCCAGGAAATATATCAATGAATATTGACCAAGAACTTTTCTTTTCCTTTTGCATAGCCGATGAGAAAAATATTTTCCTTTCTCTATGCCTTTTTAATCTTAGCGTTTGAAGAACTTTGTTGTTGGTACTGTATGTTTAACAAGAAACTAAAAGGTTGTTCTTTGTTTCATAATGCAACCACAAACAGTGGCTTGAAAGATTCTATTATCCTTCATGGTTTGTAAGTCCACTGAGCTCAGCTGGGTGATTCTTACTCAGTACCTCTCAAGAAACAAGAGTAATATGAACCCTAATGCTGCAGCCACTTGGGGACTCAGCCAGAAAAAGCATCTAAGTTAGTGGTTTTTGCACATAGCTGGTTTTTCAGCTGAGATATTTCAAAGAGCAGAGAACTGGCCTTTCCTCTACTCTCTGTCTTTTCTTCTCCCTCTCTTTCTTCTTCTTCTGCTTTCCTACAGGGACTGTCCAGGGTGGCTCATTTCAGCTTTCTCACAGCGTGTAAGGCCAGACCTCTTAGGTGAAAGCTAGTTTCCCACAGAGCCAGTGCTCTAAAAGACCAAGACAAAACCTATTTGGCTTCTTGTATCCTAACCTCAAGACATTCTGCCACTTTCTGTCTGCTACAGAGATTCAGTGTGGAAAGGGCTGCTCACTAGTGTGACTGACAGAAGGCTTAATTCATTTAGATGTGATGGACGGGGAGGGTGGAAATATTTTGGACATGCTACAGATAAAACATGAATTTAAAATGAGTTTCAAAATGATTTAAAAAATAATTGCTATCAGCACCACAACCCTATACATTTGCTCAAAAGGGATTTTTTAGTATATTTATATCTACATTTATCTCCTCAAATAAATGTAATCATTTTTGTTATTTATTTTCAGTTTTATTGTTTTTATTTCAAATGTAGTTTGCAGTCATGTTCTGCTGTATCCCTTTATAAATGACAATTTTATTTCAATAACATTATGAGCTAGTCAGATGTTATATAGCATCTGATAGAAAGATTCATTAACTTCAGGTACATAATTTATTTTTCTCATGAAGAATTCTAATAATCAATCATCCAAGCTATAACATCCCACTAAAATAATTTTGAGAAAATATGTCTGTAATTCCATTAAGATCTAACAAAGCAACATACCAACTTCTCAGTAATAGTGATGGGATCTAGCATTTAACCTTTACTTTCAGGCATGGTTGTTAATATTCATAAAAATAAAATGGAGGATAAACGGTGTTCCAAGTCACAGTTTAGATATTAGAATGCAAAATATCCTTTTTATTAAAATATACTGATTATACAAATATATTAATTATAAACATATCAGTCATATATTTTATCAAAATATTGTTATTAATTATGCATATTAAAATATATTGATTATACGTATCACATTGAATTGCTTATACTTGCACTGACCATATTCAACCTGTATTTTTCAACCTCTTGCCCCAGGCAGACTTCTGTTATCTATAATAGTTTCTATAAAATATCTACTTCTACTCATTGAATTTGTACTCAAATTTAATTTCTCTTCATATCTAGAAGTGTTAAAAACCTAAGCAAGTATATTACTTTTGTTTAACTTCCCAGAAATCCACTACAAGTTTTATGTATTGAAAAAGTATAAATTTCATTGAACAGTTATTTTCAGAAAAAGAACATGGAAGCCAAAGAACTACACTAATTTTTCTGTTGTTTCGTGTTATCTCCCCTCTGAACCATTGTCTTCCTGTCTAGATCAGCATGTTTAAAATGTGGTAATCATCATCGTACTGTAACATCTTCCAGATACAGCTTGCGTTATGAAAACTGAAGATTTCCCTTTAAATAAAAGAACTAAAAACAACTATAAAACAGCACAAAATGTTCATCTATATTTTTCCACAACTAAATCTATCAATCACAAAAAATGCCAATTGAGATTCATTGTATTAAAAAAGAGAGTAGGACCAAAAGAAGATTCATTTAAAGTATTCTCTGAAATGTTGGTATAGAAAATTTATCACAAGTCTCTTAAATATTGGCTATTTATTCCAAAATTTAAAAAAGCACCACACACAAAGGGAAATGAAAAGAACCAGGAAGTACAGCAGGACAAGTAAGAACCATTAAAATTTTTTTTAAACACTGAAAAGAAGAAAAAGCCAGAATATCAATTCAAAATGAAGTTTATCTACTGCCACCGAGAGGGGTTTCAATAGTGTAAGTATATTTTCTTTTTAATAAAGACATTATCTTAAGAAGTTCTGATAAAAAAGTAAAAATAAAATTTCTTATAAGACAATATAATATACAAAGAGGGTTGCAGGAAAATGGAATCACAATTCATAAGGCAATTTTTAGCTGAATGGCCATCATAGTGTTCTATATAAAATATATCAAGCCTGGGAATATTATCCCTTTATTTTGTATTCTGTGCTTCTACAACCACATTCCAGAATCTTGTTTGCTGTTGTGAAAGCTGGTTTATACTGAGTGGTGCCTCAATGATTTTGCATCTGAACTAAGTCCCCATATGTGGATGCACATGTAAAATAATAATTCCATTTATTAAACCTTTTTTCAGTGTACTATTCCTAAGTCAATCTGTAACAAAGTGGGTGAACTTTCTTTGCAATGAGTAGCATTGTTTTATTCCATACTTTCGCATAGAAAATATAGACTATTAAAATATTCTAAATATAGGATATATTTAGAATATTCCACATCTAGAATATTAGAATAGAGAATATTATATGTGTTTCTCTATTTTCTTCTCCTTTCTTCTTTCCTTTCTGCTCCTCCTGACCCCTTCTCCTTATTTCTCAGGCTTACTCAGCACAGTGCAGACATAGGACTGGACCTGATGGTAGTGACGAGGGTGATGTTGTAGGACAGTTCAGGAAGAAAAGGCTTAGGCCCTTATTTTTCATAAAGGGAATGGAGTAGTTTCAGTGCTGTATTTCTTAATTCAGAAAGGCAGTGAGGACCCTTTATTCTAGTCCAAATGGGGAAGCTTATGTGAAATGCCCTACTTTTCTGCCAACAAATATCTGTAAGTGTGCCTTTTGTCTCGGTCTGCGTTTGTCTTGTGTGATCCTGACTTACCTGTGACTCAGTCCCAAATCCATTGAAGAGATAGACCTACATCTGCTTGGGGTTGCTACTGATAATTGTTGTCTTCGTAAGCCCTCTGTGTAGTTTATTACCAGGAGCATCGATTCATGTTGGTGGCTTCTTGTCCTCAATCTTATTGAGTATGCTCTTGTCTCTTTCAGTATTAATTCAGAATAGACCACTCAGGAATTCCATTCATTCTCGTATTGTGTTTATCTTTTGCAAAATATTTTGTGGAGTCAGAAAAGAGTACTCCAAAGTATGGCACTTTGACTTACTAAGTACTTTAAATGAAAAGATTTTGTTGGAAGGTTTGTTTTATTATGTCTTTTTTTTTTTTTTTGTACCAGAAATTGAACTCAGGATCTTGTACTTGCCGCTGAGCTATATTTCCAGCCCATTTTGTTTTAATTGGAGATAGGGTCTCACCAAGTTGCCCAGGCTTACCTTAAACTTCCTCAGCCTCCCAGAGTGTTGGGATGGCAGGCAAGTGCCACCACGCACAGCTTTTCATTTTCTTTTCTTTTCTTTTCTTTTCTTTTCTTTTCTTTTCTTTTCTTTTCTTCTCTAAGAGATGAGTAGCCATGGACCTTATTATCTTTGGAGTTTCTTAGAACCAATGACCTGAGAATAGAGGGGAAAATTCTCTAACTAATTTCCCAGAGAGTTTTTTTTAAATTTCTTCAGGATTTAGTATGTATGTTTGTGTTAATTTCTCATAGTTTTGGATGACCATAGTTCATATGCAAATTATCTTACTATAGAAATAAAATATGCCTAGTGAAGAAAATTGTTGAGAGATCAAATGATGAGAAAGAAGCCAGCAACCTGGAAAGGCTAGTCTTGCTCTTATTGCAACTCTTTCAGAAAAGCTCTTCTCTCCCTGGGAGAAGGAATCATACATGAACAGTCAGTATTACTCTTAGATCACACCCTTCTGCCCAGTCACATTTCTATGTAGTTGACTATTCTTCATAAAAATTAAGTATAAAAGTAGACAGTTTGTCCTTTGGTATTTAGATCTTCATTTCTGAGGATTCCTGTGACACATAAAGCTTTAATTAAATAAGTGGGTTTTGCTTTTCTCATATTAACTTGTCTTGTGATATATATACCAGCCTGGCTCTTATGATAAATGGGGAAAAGTATCACAACTTTTTGTCCCTCTAGTTGCATTGAAAGTTTTGCTCTGTTGAATAATATGCAATAAAAGTCCCTGAAAAGAAATCTTTTCTGATGTTCTGATTATTTTTTAGAAAGGAGTCTCCATAGTGGAATTAATTACAGGGTGACCCTATCTGAGTACTTCTGTCACGTTTTCAAAGCTTTTCTGACATAGGGCATATAGGTGCACTGCACTGCACCATGGCAGTGAGAGTGCTTGCCACAGAACCACTCAGCAGTGCTGGCATACGGTCTGCCTCATTCTCTGCTGTGCCTAAGAACCAGCTAAACTAGATTTCCAGAGTCGTTCAACAATTTGGAGAGAAAATAAATATTTAGGTCCTTATAATAAAAGACTCAGATTGTTGGTTTTTTGAAAAACACCTACCAATAACTAATAAATATAGTAAGCAAAAGGAAAAATATGTAATTTCTGCTGTTGTAAGTAAAGCAGTCTGTTGTTTTCATCAGTATAATTTCTGTTCAAATTTTTATATTATTAGTGTTTTCTCTATGTTGACTTTTTCTGCAGTTTCTTTTGTGAATTATCTATTCATGGATCTTAGTTCATGTTAAATTAATAACTTTATTAGATATCTAGTTAGAGCACTTTATGTATTAATAACAACTTCTTTTGGGAGCTGGAGACATCGCTCAGCGGCATAAGTGCTTGCCTGGAAAGCCTGAGGTCTTGAGTTTGATACCCGATACCAAAAAATAAAAAAGACCTTTTCTTACACATTGCATATGGAATTGTATGTAGCTTTGGTGCTCCAATTGTCACTCTCACTGGTCATACCAAGTTATTCACTTGGGAAAGTTAATTATGGTCAGCCTTTCTGTAGGTTCCAGAACTACAGAATTAATGAACAAAGATGGAACACATTTGAAAAAAAATTACCTCTATTGAGTAACTACATTTATTTTGCCATTACTCTCTAAACAATAGAGTAAAGCAGCATAGCAACTACTGATATGGTAATTACATTATATTAGTTAGCGAAAGTAACTTAGAAATGATTTAAAGGATGCAAGAGGTATGTGTACAATTTATATGGAAATACTCTGCGATTTTATTTAGGAACTCCAAGATCTGACAATCTTAGCATCTGCAGAGATCCCAAAAGGAATGCGCTGCAAAAATCAGGGGACAAATGAATTCTATATCTGAGTTGAGATTAAAATAGTACCTAGCTCAAAAGAGTGTTGTGATAAATAAATGAGATATTCATACAGGCTTTAGCCAAAGGATATTAATTAATAAGTGCTAAATCTATAAATATTAGCTTTACTATTATTATTAATATTGTTATTTCTGTTGCTTAGCTGGGACTTTCCAGCACAAAGATCAATGCAAACTTAATCTGTATATTTTTGTTCTCATGACTTATCCAAACCTTCTCCATTCACAACTCCTTTAGTGATTCAATCATTTTTTCAGTGTGTCCATGGGCCAAAAGTAGTGCTTTCTACTCGCTACGTGATTCTTCAATCTATTATTCCTTTTTCTTCTTTGGGGGGGGTTATTTTGAGACAGTCTTGTTATGTAGTTCAGGCTGGACTTGAATTCACTCTGTAGCTTGGCCTGGCCTCAAATTCATAGCACTCTTCCTGCTTCATCCTGCCTAGTGCTTGGGTAATGGTCATGCAAGGCCATGCCCAGATGTTTTTAGTCTGTTCTTAATATATGTTCAGAATATATTTAGGACACATTTAGAACACATTTTTCCCTTTACTAGAAAAATTACCAACATCCTTGAAAATGTTTGCTTTCTTTTGGCTTATATTTGTTTTATCACATGTCCAAATAACATGTGGACTATGGCAACCAGAATCACCCCTGGTGCCTGTAAATAATGTGAGCCTTAATCAAAATATCTGTAGACTAATCCACAGTCTCTGGATACAAAATGTAATGTGATAGGTGAGCCTTCGGGCACCTAAGTTTGAGAATGATTTTCTAGGTTCTTTTTCACTATTATCTATTCTGGTCCATTATACTTAAGTTTTAAGTTGATCTTAAGTACTGTGACTGTATAATTTGTTTCCTTTCTAGAGTAAAACTATTTCAGTAACTTATTTTTCAAAAAATGGTGGTGTGTGTGTGTTTATTTTTAAAACTTAAAAATTTCTTTATATCTTTATTCTCTCAATTCAAAGATGACCATAGATTTCTTTACAGGGAACCTAGATATTTCAGTTCACAATTTTTATTTCTATTTTCTTTTTTTTTGTTGTTTTTGTTTTTGTTTTTGTTTTGCAATACTGAGGATCAATCTCAGGACCTTGTGCTTGCCAGGCAGGCACTTGTGCCACTGAGCTATATCCCCAGCCCCAGAATTTTTTTTCTAAATAATTAAATTTATTATGTTATTAAAATGGTTTTACCACTTTGATGACAGATAAATTGAAAGTGATTATATTTATGCATCTGCATCAGGAAATGAATTTGGGTTTTCTAGCTATGTAACTAAAATATCTTTGAATAATCATATTGAATTTTTATTCAAATGTCTATTGTTCTTTATTTCTCTTACATGTCATTTTTCTGCATGAGAACTTTAGAAATGAGATAACATCTTTGTCTTGATTTCCAGCCTCATGTTTCATTGTTAAGAAAGATAATTACTTTTACTTTGAGATACTTTTAATGAAGTAATGCAAGTTTATATATGTCCACATTTTATAATTTTTGGGCTCAGAATATTTTTAAAATATTTAGTGTTAAAATGTTTCCAAATCTCTTTTATTGATATGCAGTATTCTTCAGATTTTCATGTTTATCCAGTGTGGAATTCTGAGCTGGCAGCCTGTGTTCAAATACCAGTCCCATCATTTGTTTGCTGTGGGACCTTGGACAGCTTGCTCTCTCTCTCCAGAACTCAGTTCTCTCTCATGTATAAAATAAGAAAACTACACTTGCATGGTTGCTTGAATTAGATGATTTGACATGTGCAAAACGCCTGGAGTACTGCGTGGCCCATTTGAATGATCCAAACATTTTAGCTTTTGTCAGCCTTATATAATTATTGTTATAATTGTTATGTGTTCTGGCCTAAAACCCACTTTCAAAGGATGAAATTCCTTTAAGAAACTGTTCAGTTTAGTAGTTGTATTTTACTTAGAGTTCAGTTGTCTGTGTTTGTTGGTGCTATCATTCTAGCACTTTACTTTTCAAAATTTCATTGGTTTTCATCACAAAGTTTGTTAGATTCATAAGACAATTACTGATAATCTATCATTTTCTATTCTCCAGGTAAAACTGGTATGGTACAGTAATTATTTCAAATGTGAGACAATTCACAAGTACAGCAAGTTAGCCCAGAAATACTTTCCAAAGTTGAGCTACATATAATTTTTGCTGATTAAAAACTGTATGTAACTTCTTAAAATAATTTTGTTTTATATTTCAAATAAATCATTATCTTCTATTTTGTCACCTTACAGCTATACATATTATTTATACCCTTTTATTATTGTCGATATTTGTTATTACATAACTCAAATACATTTAATTTATCCTGCCATTCTTATAAGAGAGAGGGGGAAGGTGCTAATCTTCCACTTCAAGACATAAGAAGGACTTCAAAGGCATCTTTCAGAGAGTATCTTCTATTCCCCATAGGCGGGGAAACATATTTGATTAGCGTGTAACTTAAATATGAGATATCAAAGGGGAGAAGCTGCTTTACAAATGTGGAATGGATCTATAAGGAGAAAGGAATGCACTGGGAAAACACCGCCTTCCTATTGCTGTAAATGAGGAAATTGTATTTTTCATGGCCTAATTTAGGCCACATGGAATAGAACCAGCTGTCTCCATTCGAAGAGGTCTCTCAGAGAACCCTTCTTGACAAAGTTGAAACAACTCAACAGGCAGCACAGTGCCCTGCATATCTAGACTGAGAGTGGACTGTCAGCCATGGAGTGCTGAAAAATTTATTTTCATTTATCTCTGAAGAAAAAATGTATGCCATATTCATAGATAGGTTTAGTACACATTTTATTGGTAAAAACAGATAGATAGGAGAGACACTCCAAATAACTAGGAAATAGGCCATGTTCATAAAAATTTACAGAAGAAAAAAAAAATAAAATAAAAATTTACAGAAGAGTACAAAACTTCCACCGAACTAAAAAATGATCTGGTATCCATTCTTTCACTATTTTTTCCTGAATTTTTAAATTCCTACCCAACGTATAATTGCAGTGAATAAATCAGTGATCTGATATGAATATTGGTTGATATTTTGGCCTATGTTGATAAGTAGAACAACAAAGACATGTGTTGAAACTTCACTCCTTAATGAGACTAATGAATATTTTGCTGAATGAATGATAGATTTCAAATATTGGAAAATGTGTCTCCAAGTGTTTGTGTGTGTCTGTGTGTGTGTTACTTACAGAAGAGTGACTAAAGACAAAATATACTTTGACCTACAAAGAGTCATTGAAAAATACTGGGAAAGTTTAAATTAAAAAAATCATTCCAGCGACCACTTGCCTTTAATCACCCTCTAAATAATCCCTCTCACTTTGAACATGATTATTCTACCATTCTTCCCACTTTCTGAAGCAGTTCTGGAAGTGATCTTTCGTGTGTTTATCAAGCGTGATAAAAAATATGGTGGCCGCTGCTACCAATGTCACCCAGCAGAAAGGTAGGCTTATGAGGACGTTACAGTCTGTCCTCATCCAATGAATCTGTAGGACCTAGTGCTGTGCAACTTTTGACTCTTTTCCAAAGTCAATATGACTTTGGTAAATGTCAAATCAGCTCAGGACATTGAGACAGCCATGAAGCATGACTGATGACACTCAGAAAAGAGGACTTGCAGGCAGAACTGCTTCCAAAATTGATGAGAAAGTTGAAAGACATGTATACCAATCAAAAGGGAACATTTTGAGGAAAAATGTAGCAATGTGTCTTTATTGTAATAATTTTCTTAAGTATGATATTTACCAGCTTTTCCTTCATTGAGACGATATACCTGACACTCACAATTTAACCACTTACCAGTCCATTTATTTAAATACAAAATGACAAAAAATTGCATACTGTTGTTGATTTGTATGAGGTGGTATAACAGGAAATATGAAAATGACAATTCTACCAACTTCACTCGATACAAGAATCAACTGGCTGAAATAACACCTGCCCAAGCAATGCTCAGGACAGTCCATAGGTACACAAAGACACTGTTTGTGTGATGCTTAGGGTAAACCACTACGTGGTTAACGGTGGAAAGGTTTACGTGGTTCACGTTTTTGATCCATGATCATCTGACTGCAAGACAGAGAGGCCATGGTGGAAGGGCATGGCAGAGCACAGCTATTTAGCTCATCGTGGTGGGAATTAGAGCAGGTGAAGAGTGTGAGAGCAGAAGGGACAGGGAGCAGACATGGACCCTCAAGGCTGTCTCCGTGGGTCCCCCAGACACACCCAGCCATCCCCTGAGGCGACAGTGCCAAGCAAGTTGAAACTCCACCTTAATCCCAAGTATATACCATATTTGTCTATCACACTAAATATGTTATTAATATTTTCTATCTATTCTTCTTGGGTATATGCAATCAATCAAATAATAAATAATCCTTGTGTTTGTAGTATCTGCCAGTTGCTTTTTCAGTACACTGGTCACAGATTTGCAATCTTTCTTTTTCAGCCTCTTTAGCAGCTGGGATTACAAGTGCATGTCACCATGCCCACCTACTACTCACCAGTTTTGATGGTGGAATTTCTTCTACCACTGTCGATTTGAAACTGCCAATGTGGTCTTACTGAATGGAGAGTTCAGAAGCACTTATATTGGTAGGTATGTCCTTATTATCCAGTCAATTATCATGACTCACAGGTTCTATATTTTGGGATCAGGCTACTGCATTGGGAACTTAGCAAGAATGCTTATAGCCTTGCATTGTCATTGAGTGGCAAGTTCAGAGTGGAAAAAATCTGAGCTGTGTAATCCAGATAATCTTGGCAGAGTATGAAAAAGCCGACGTGATTTTATATTTCCATTCAAGTAAATGAGTGTCCTTTTTATGAAATATTTAGTGTCACAGCTTTAAATTTTTTATGCATCATTCCACTGATGATTCCTCAAAATAATCCTCAAATTGTGTTTTATGTTCCCACCATGCACTCATGGAAAAATGTGTGTGTTAGACATTCTCCTGTCACATGAATCATAATGCCATTGACCATGAGTTTAGTGATAATGAATCAACAATATATGTTACATAGATGTATTTAAACAAACTCTCACATAAAACAAGGTTATGTATTGATCAATTGATAAAAAGGTCCTGACCAGAACCTCAGAAAGACCTAACTATAACTTTCCCCTGGCAGGACTGCTGCGAGTATTCATGAATTTATTGTTCATTCTGATATTACAGAACATCAATACTATGAATAATGGGATCCTAATATACAGTATTTATCATATAGATAAAAAGATATAATTTCAACATCATAAGTAACAGTGAAATTCTTAAAAATGACTGACCTTGAGATCTTATTTTTACTTTAAAAATAATTAACACTGTTTGTAGTATTTATTTTTATTAATGGGTTCTTAATTCTTTAGTGGCCTTTCTGAGCCTGTGTGTACCCGCTCTTGCATATCACTAAGAGGACAACATGGAAGGGCTTTTAGTGACTTTAGGGAAGCAACAATGTCAAAAATGATATGTCTCTCTCATTATCTGTGTGTGTTACATATAAACATTGGATGATCAGAATATGCCTTATTGAGAAGATGGATTTTGAATTAGACCTGAAAGAAATGAGACAACTCATTCTACAGATTTGGGGCAAAGAGTTTCCATATGTGAACATTATTGAATGCAAGATATGTGACAGGAGGTATAGCCAGTGTGTTTGAGGAGATCAGAATGGCAGCAGCAGAGGAAGCAATATGTTCAGGAGTAGATGAAGACACTCTATTTAAAGGGAAACAGAAAATGTTGAGCTCTGTAGATCATTTTAAGACCTTTGGGTTACATGAGTTTCTAGAATGCAAAAGAATGTTGGATTCTGTTTTCTGATCCAGTCTGCCAGTCTATGTCTTATAATTGGAGAGTTGAGGCTGTTAATATTGGCAGGTATTACTGAGATATGTTTGTTATTTATTATCGTTGCTTTCGTTTCAGTTGGTATATCCTTTGTTTTTCTTTTCCTGATGTTTTGTTGGTATTTATCCATTAACCTCGCTAGATTCCTCTGTTTTTAGTCGTGTCCCATTTGTTATATATGTTGAGAATATTCTTAAGTATGTTCTCTAGAGCTGGTTTAGCACTCGTGTATATTCTGAGCTGGTCATTTTC
>PVLD010023973.1:0-26367 GCA_004027595.1 Dinomys branickii | reverse complement strand
GGGAAGAGCAAAGAGGGGAGGGAAGGAGACTCAGGCCATGCTCCCAACAGAACCACCTGCTTATGAGCCTCTACAGTGGTGGGGGGCCCGTCCCCAAGGACTTTGCAGGGAGGCACCAGAGGACAGACTGCAACGAGGCAGCGGCACAGGCAAGTGAGGCCAGAGAAATCAGAGACTGCAGATCACAAGGAAGACTCAGCCTCTGCTCTCAGTGAGCTGAGGCGCTGGGAGATTCAGCAGCGAGGTTCATGGACCCTGATCCTGTGGCAACTGCTCCCGCAGTTCTTGTAAAAGCAATGGTAATAAGATGAAGGCAGGAAGTCTGGCTGCAGAGCTTTTCAGTAACCCTCGGAGCTATGGCTGGGATCTAGGATATCTCCAAAGGCTGTTGTGTTCCAAGCTGGGACCTGTGGAAGGCAACTGGGTCTGGAGGGCAGTGTGCTCAATCAGTAATTAATCCACTGACAGACTCAGGATCTGATGGCACTGGGGGAGGGCTGGGAACAGGAGGTGGGGACTGTGTGAGGGGAGCGTCCGGGCAGCGCACCATGGAGGGCTGTGTGGTCTGCTCCTCTCCCTCCTCACTTCTTCCTCTCTCTCTCTCCCTCTCTCTCCCTCACTCTCTCCCGCACCATGAGAAGCAGTTTGCTTCCCCACACCCTGCTGCCAGGTGCTTCTTCCTCACTAAAGGCCAGAAGTGGAGAAGCTGCAGTCCCCAGACTGAGACCTCTGAAACCGGGAGCCCAGCAACTCTGCGCTCCTCTGAGGTGTCATTCTCAGGTGTTTTGTCGCTGTGGTGAAAGGCTAATCCATTCAATGACAGCGGGCCAGCCTCTTGGGCCAGGTGCTAGCAGCAAGGAGGTGGGTGTTGAGTGCCTGGATGCCTTTTGCAGGTCGAGGCAGGAATTCCCTGTGGCAGGCAGACATGGACCAGAAATCCAAGCATCTTCTCCATAAAACATGGCCCAGGACACTGGTGGTCTCACTGTGGGGATTACTTTCTCTGCCTGATCTGCTTGGAGGCTTTTTGGGGACCAGGCACTGCCAGCTGGGGTCTTGGGGCACAGGGTGTACTTGTGTAGGTGTGGTCCAGGAGCCTGGTGCACACTGTCAACTGGGACTATGTAATTAACGGATAAAAACTGTACATCCGTGGGAGCGCTGTGTGATGGTGCACACAAGGGTGGAGTGTTCAGGTCGGGATTAGCTCATGTGTGGCTTTAGACACAGCCCTGACGTCAGTGGACGCTCAAACTGTCTCCAGGGGAGTCAGAGCAGGCACAGGGACGGGGACCTCCGTTGAGCAGGGTGCGAAGGCAAGGAGGTCCTGGGTGGAAGGGACCTGGTTCCTGCTCCCTGGAGACTCTGAGCCAGACTGCACAGAAGATAGCATGACTCGGTGGTGCGCGGGCGCCACCTGCTGCAAAATCACTGCGACAACGCCGGTTAGGGCCCGGGTTACCCTAGCTGTCGCCCCGGGTTAGGGAACTGTAAAAGGGACATTTACTAATTCACCCGTCCGCTGACTTCCTAGAATGTGGAGCACGGGGGTCAGGGCGAGGGGAGGTCGCCACCTTCAACCCCCGCCCTGTGGACTGAGTGGGCAGCGCGGCCCCGCACTGCGCAGGTCCTCACCCAGGTGGCTCCCGAAGTGTGTCTACGTGGAGACACACTAGCACCATTTGTTACGACCTTCCCCATCAGGAGGGCTCAGCAGCTGTGGAAAACCAACCCACAGTTTACTGTATCTTTTTTTTCCCAGGTTTTGGGTTTTTTTTGTTTGTTTCTTTTTGGTATCAGCAATGGAACTCAGGACCTTGCACTTGCCAGGCAGGTGCTTGTGCTGCTGAGCTATAGCCCCAGTCCCAACACACGGTCTACTGTGGGCCTGTCTTGATTCGCTGTTCTGTCCCTCAGATTCACGGATCTATTCTCAAGCCAGTAAGCATTGGTTGGCTCTATCACTTAGCCTGTAATAACTCTTGGAAGCAACCCTTATAAGCCATGGATGGGCCTGGGATGCTTTCTCCCCCAGGCCGCCTGCTCCCTCCTGTCTGCTCCTGTGTGCTTCAGTCTTAACCAGGGCCAAGCAGCAAATCAGGCCTCAGTTGTCGTAAAACAGTATCATATTGAAGATATATCTGAAAATGGCAATAAACATACAGAGTTTTATTTGCCCCTATGGAACTGTAAGGCTTTAACGATTTTGTCTTTGCTGAGGTCCTCTTTCCCACCCCTTCCTATTCTGTAGAACTTATTCTGTGATCTGAAACACTCACTTCTCTGTGACACTATCTTCTGTCACCTGTGTGTGTGTGTGTGTGTGTGTGTGTGTGTGCGTGTGCATGTACGCATGTGCTGAATCTGTATCCTTGGCCTTTAAGATTTAGAAATCCCCTCCTGTTGGGGCTCAGAGATTTCCTTTAATGCCCCATACCTTGCGTGACTGGGAACTCATGAAGTCTGTAACCGCAGTGTCAGGCTGTGGTGTTTCCTGATTCCTGGCATCTACTGTTGGGAGGACCCCAAGATGATTTCTAGGGAGGTTCAGTCAGTGAAAGGAGGGTCCCAGCTGGCAGTGTGTGAATTCCCAGGCATCAGAGTGGGTGAGACTCTTCTGAGGCCCTGAGGGAACGTAGAGCATAGATGAAATGTCTCCAGGGAGAATGGTTCGTGGGAATCATATTCCATGAGCCCTGCTCATCTTGTTTGAAGGTGATTCATGGAAGCATTCCACCCTGGCCCTGAGACTGGCCACACTCAGAGAGTTAGGAAAAATTCATGGACCAGACCTCAAAGAACTCAGGGGTTAAGGTCAGACCCCTTCCACGTAGAGGGAACTGTCCAGCAATGTGTGAGACTGACCAGCTCAGGTGACATGAGAGGGCATCAACAGCACCTCCTGCGTGAGACACCATAACATCCCGCAGGAGCACTGGGGGCTCTGTGATTCGGCATATTGGGAGTGGATGCATGAGAGCGCCACTTCACCAAGTTTTCCTGAGCCTGGGCTCTGACAGTGCCCGCCTGAGGAGACCTCCAGCTATGTGAACAGAAATGAGGGCCTAACACTGGAATAGCAACTTTTCCTTTAGTTGTAGAAAGATTAGAGAAAATACTGTGCCTTTATTTTATTAGTAAGCATTTTAAGTGTAGGGTATTTTTGTTACAGTTTAGACCTTGACCCCAAAGGCCCCATGTTGAATGCTCAGTTCCTAGCCTATGTCCTAAGTGGGAGGTGCTGGGACTTTTAGGAAGTGAGGGTTGGAGGGAAGTTAGATCATGGTGGATGTGCTTTTAACAGGGATGCAGAGACCCCAGCTCCTTCTCACCTTGCTTCCTCACTGCTGTGATGTTCTGTACAGCCACAGGCCTGACAGCCATGCCTTCGAGCCCCATGGACTGAATACTCTGAAACTGTGAGCCAAAATAAGTTGTTTATCTCTGATGTTCTGGCACAGCAACAGAAAACTGGTACTATTTTCCAATTATTTTAGGTTTTTATCACTGTGAGCATTTCTGACAATGTTATTCCGAAAAATTTAAGAAAATACTTTGTGACAGTTCATGTTATAAGTTAAAAACAATTCACTTCAATTCCCAGCCCAATAAATTGTATCTTAAAAGCATCCTAGCCAATAAACTGGCAAGTCTAAAATCAAATACTGGAAAATTCTTAGCTAAACATTTACCAACACCTGAAATACTAAAAGGCAGCTGTCCTTTTCAATGGTTAGAAGGTTTTCAAAAATACCAGGGACAAACATATAGTGACACAATCCCACGTGCATAATGACATTTTTGTCATAAATTTATTAAGTGAAAAAACATGTTGCAAATGAGTGATAGCACAAACAGTGCTCACAGTGAAAACCCATGTGGGGGGCCCTAAAAGCAGCAGTGGTTGATACCAGAAAGTATCACACAAGACTTCAACCTGAAATTTACCTTTCCTCTCTTTAAGTAAATATGAGAACTTCTTTTCCCAGCAACTTGACAACTATCAAGGCCAGCTCGAATGCCCGGACAACACTTTATCTCCTGTGCCTTGTGCCCAATTCCTAGCAGACTCATGGAGCTAGGCCTGTGGAAAGAAGCCTCTGTTGTCAAATGTTATGCCCCCCCCCACCTCCACTGGAATTATATAAATGCGTTCAGCACTAAGAAGAATTCTCTGAAGAAAAAAAAAGCCAGTAAAGCTGTTCTTTAGTCCTGAAGAACTTGGGACTTGGCAAAACATGTGAGCTATTTTTAAAGCTCTGAAACTGATAAGCATATGACCTGTAGTTGTGGGATCTGCCACTGTGGCCATGTGGCCCCTACAAGCTGCTCACAAGGTAAAAAGTAGGCTCTCCAGGCCCACAGTTCTGACACTCAAGTCCAAGATCAAGTGGCCCATGACTTCCAGCCTCCAGTGAAGACAGCAGATGACAGCGGTGGTACACACAGGAAAGACATCGTTCACATCTGCAGACAGGAAACAGAGAGACTGAGAGACCAAGTCTCATTGTCCCTGTGGCACTCCCCATAACCTAAGAACTTCACACCAGCCCCATATCGTGCTGGTCCGAAGTACCTGCCAAACTGCTCCCTGGGGGACCATGCCTTGTGCATACGGGCCTTTGGGGAATAGTTACCCACACTGTGACACCTGCCAATACAGAACGAAAGGGGTCACTGCCAGGGTCTCCAAGGCAGTGGTACTACCATGGGTTGATCTCCATTAGTGTAGAAATCCAGTGCTTACTACTAATGCTCAGCGTATGTGTGGCAACTTCTAATCACTCTGTTCCACCCTTTTCTTATAGATGAACATACTGAAGTATATTTGAAATGCACTTGCAAAATATAAAATGACACTTCACTGGCAACAATCTCTTATTTGTCTTGGGAAAGGAATGATTTTTATCTTTAAGTACAAAGACTCCTACAACCTTGGCTTCATGTTCAAATTTTAAAGTCATTGTAGGGCCAGTGATATAGCTCAGTGGCACAGCACCTGCCAGGCAAGTGTGAGGTCCTGAGTTTGATTCCCAGTACCAAAAAAAAAGTCATTGCAAAAGATCAACCACAAAATTAAGAAAACAGTCTGCAGCCCTTCCCTCACTTCTGAGGCCACCTAAAAATGTAGGTCTTGATGACTGACTAGAAAGACTCATTCATAGGCCTCCTAGAAAGCTGTTGTACTTGTGGCTATGGTTTATTGCAGTGAAAAACTAGAGAAAGATCAGCCCTGGGAGAAAGCTCAGAGGAAAACACCACCTGCAGCATCCTCTGTCCTCTCTAGGAAGCCAGGAAAGCATGCCTTTCCCAGCACTGCTGGGTGACAGTATGCACAGAGTACAGTGTCTGCAGGTGGATGTGACCATCTGTGGGGCTAACCACTGTCTGGACTCAGGCCCTGTGAAGGACAACTGATCATATAACCCAAAGCCCCCACCCCACATCCTGTTGTTACTACCTGGGGTGTCCAGGTCCCAGTGTGAAGGTGCCCAGATCAGATCACATTTTTATATTATCCAGGGTGGCTCAAGGTCCCCAGGCAGTGAATACTGTCCTGACCAGGCCTGAGAGTCCATCGCTTCACAGTAGATGAAGTTTCACCTCTTCCTGGGCCAGGCTACATTCTTCACCACACAGGAAGAAAATCAGTTGTATGATTATCACAACTGTGCATTTTATATTTCAAGAAATGTGTTTGACTATTCTGAGATACAGTTGAAGCCTTTTAAGCCTTTGAAACGAATAACTGTATTTGTCTATTTTAGAACAAAAGCATGACTTATTTACTTCAGTGGTAGCAAATGAAAATAAAGCTAATTTCAATTTTGCTTGGGAAAGAAAATAATTAAGAAAGGTAGAAGGAAGAGAGGGAGGCAGATCATTTTTATGTCCTTGTACTTTATCACCATCACCATCACCATCACCAGACTTTCTTCCTTAACATTCAAAAATGCCATGATTAGAAGAAATTAAGGAGATGTAGCTACAACTATATCCTGGATGGGATCCTCGCACAGAAAATGGAGAGAAAAAACTGGTGAAATTCAAATGAAGTCAATAATTTAATCACAATAGTATACTGAGCTGGGCGGGCGTGGTGGCGCACACCTGTAATCCCAGCATTCCAGCATTCGGGAGGCTGAGGCAGGAGGATCACTGTGAGTTCGAGGTCCACCTGGGCTACAAAGTGAGTTCAAGGCCAGCCTGAGCTGCACAGTGAAAACCTGTCTCAAAAAGAAAAAAAAAAGTATATTGTGCTGATGTTAATTTCATTTTATTATAATGTTATAATTCTGTGAGTTGGTAATGTCATACAAAGCTGAGTAAAAATTATATGCAAACTTTCTGTATATGTTTGCAACTTTTCTGTAAGTCTGAAATCATTTCAAAATAAAGTTTAAATGGCTGAGACAGGTGGACCACCACAGGTTCAAGGGCAGCCTGAGCTACATGGTGAGACCCTGTCTCAAAAAATAATTAATTAATTAATTTAACTTAGAAGTTTGAAATGATCTTTCTCTGCTCATTCAAGGGTTCTCTAAGAGAATTGTTGTTATAGTCTATTTTCTGTTGCTGTAACAAAATATCTGAGACTGAGTAATTTATAAGAAAACAGAAGTTTATTGGATCACAATCCTGAAGGCTCAGAAATCCCAGGGCCTGGCACCATCATCTGTCAGCCTCTGCTGGGGCCACATGCTGCATCATAACACAGTAGGGCATCACATGGGGACAAAGGGGTGAGTGAGCACTCATAAAGCCATTAACTCCATCAAGGAGGTCCCCATCCATGACCTCCTAGGATCTGACCTCCCTAAGGCCTCATCTCCAAATACTATTAACATATGAATTTGGGGACTAAGTTTCTGACACAAGAACTTTGTGGGGACACAGTCAACCCCAAACCCCCACTTTAATCTCTTTAAAGACCAACTAGCTCTTCAATGAAAAGTATGCACCATCTGCCCTAAAGATCCTCCAACCTCCATTTTTGACATTTCATGAGTTCAGAGACCTACATAGAGTCCATCTGGGAGTCCTGTGAAGAAGCCAGCTCCAGGGCCACACTGAGATCCAGCGGAGGAAGAGGCACTGGGCACTAGCAGAGGATCCAAAGAGAAGGGCTTCTGGTTCCTTCTGTCACACTCATGTCCTCACCCTCTGGCCACCTGTCAGAGGCAGAAGTCAGAAATGTAGAGCTTGGTGTACCATTCCCACCTGTACACAAGTGTGTTCTAAGGGGACTCACACAAAACAGGGCCCCTCCTGTTTGTGAGCCGACACCACCACAAACATTCACAGGGGTATTCACTGAGGCCCATTCAGTGACACCAAGTGGGTTCATCACCACACAGCACTAGGGCCTTACTTAGCAGCAGAGGTGGCCAGCCTGCTGCCCTGGCCACACACAGATGTGTACTACTGGGCCCCCCACTGCTTTTGGGTTATAAGCAACCCCATCAAGGGGTTGAAGAAGGGCACAGCTAGCTAAAAGGTAGAAATAATAACAAGAACAAAATGCCTGAAGCAAGTACAGTTTTTATAAAATGAATGGTTTTGGCCTGAATTGTTGGAGTTCTAAGGAAACAGATTCATGGCATATTCTAGGATCTAGAAGTCCAAGTTCTCAGGACCCTGAATTTCCAAATCAGGTGACAGTGAGGTCAAACACAAGACACGTTTACTTAAAGAGACAGAGGCAGCTTCAGTGAGTGGGATCACTTGTCCAGGCAGAAGCCAGCACGCCTTCCAGCCTTGCAATAAGACACTTGGCTCTCACCCAGAGTTTGACAGACTTTCTACAGACCTACACCAAAGCACAGACCCCTTTTTCTTAGTAAGTCAAACCTGGCTGCTGGGCAGGAAGGAGTCTGACAGCATGCTCACCTCCTCCCCAGCACTGGCACATGCATGTTCAGGAGAGATGGAAGGTTGCTTAGTTTGGTGAAAGTGCAGTGGTTGTACGCAGGGGCTAAGCACAGTTGCTAAACGCTATTTTAAGCAGCTTATCTTTCAGACCAGGTCTGAAGTAAACACAGACGTGAGGCACAAAGGAAGCTGTTCTGATGAACATATCCAGGAGGACGGATGCTCACACTCCCACTCCAGACCTAAATGATTGGTACAGAGGTATGGCAGCAAATGAGGGCTTCAGTATCCTGTGAGCTTGGAAATTTCATGGACGTTTCTGGAGCACACAGTCCAAGAGTCCTTTCCAAGCCAAAAACTCACCTCAGAGAGCTGGACCCCACAGATTTCATTCCACACATAGGATATAATTATCTGACGTTTTTCTCCTGAGGAAAATAATTCTAGAAGCAATATGTAGACATAGTGCCAAATGTCTAATCTGAATGATTGTCTCAATTTACACATGGATAAAAATGTCCAGTCTCCTCCTCCCCTTTGCCATTCAGTAATTAGGGGAAAATTTTTGTTTCAATTGGCACTTAAAACTGCACAGTACATCAGTGTTTTTCTTTAAAATATTGCTGTCCTTGGCCACATTTCTACTGAAATGTTGGGTTTTTTTCTTATTCATTTGTATGGTGTCTTTAAATATGACAGTTGCAAATATTTTCCCAGCTTGTCATGTGTTAATTTCACTTACTGGTGTTTGGCCACACAGAAGTACTGGATTTTAATCTTTGTTGTTTCTACCTTTGTTACTAAGGTTAGGAAAGCTTTCCCATGCCAAGATTGCAAAAATACTAATGCGTATGTTCTTCAGGGCCACTTTTGGATCTGTTTCACAGTCTACACTTAATCTGGCTACCTTGGCACAGAAGTTAGATGAACATTTAACTTTACCTGCCCCCATCTCTAGTCTTCTGTCATTACACCATTTATTAAATTATCTTTCCTTCCCCTAATCTTTTGAAATGTCTGGGAGGTGGGAGAATAGTCCTTTGACAGGCTTCCAACTCCACATTGCTGACATCCTCCTTCTTGCTAGGTAACAACCTTAAGATGCAGGCAGTGGCTAAAGACTGGGCTCATCTAGGGTCTGAGAAGACTGGTAAATGTCTAGGGAGAATTGGTTCTCATCTTAGGCTTATCAACCACAATCCTAACTACTCTCTGCCCCTTTCCAGGCGTGATAAGCTTCAGAGCAGTTTGCCCTATACACTTTTGGACTTGCTTTTTGGGCCAGAAAGATGTTTTTCTTTTCCCAACCAGATTGTCAGTGATCTCCCAAGAAACTAAAGGCATTGTGCTCACATTTGGGTCGCCAACAGTCAGCACAGCCCTGAGACTTAAAACGGGCTCGACAAATACATGTTAAATGAATTTACATAATAATGTTACTAAGAGCAGTAATTAACATTTACGAATCACTATTATTTACATGGCTCTAAAGTATATTCTGTGAAATCACCTTATTTTATCTAACAGCTATGTGGCTTTGGGATAGACAATGAGAACATAGTCTTTTTAAAGTTCTAATAGGATGACAAGTTTACGGGGGCAGGGACCAGGTCTGGAGATGTCCACCAGGCAAAAGAACTCTTAGGATGAGGCTAGTGTCCTACAAAAGTACATTCGAAAGCCACGCGTGGTGCATGCTTGTAATCCCAGCACTTGGGAGGCTGAGGCAGGAGATGCATTACAAGTTTGAGACCAGCCTGGGCTACACAGTGAGTTCAAGGCCAGCCTGAACTGCACAGCAACACACTGTCTCAAAAAGAAAGGAAAGAAAAAGTGCATTCGAAGGAGGCTGAGGCATTTAGGGAGGATTTATCTCATGGATGTTAAAAAGCAACCCTGCTGCCTCCTAGGGCCGAGAATTTGTCTGTGCTCTTGTTGGTCCTCAAAGAAGTTCTTAATTCTTCAGTCAGTACAAATTTAACTTTTCACTTGCTGTATCCTCTCCACAGTCCATAAGGTCCATATAGAACTATGTCTTGTGAAGGAGGCACCTGGCCGGCTACCTTCTACCGTCCCTGTCACTGTCTACCTCCTGGTGAGACGCCCACCGCTCCCACAGCTCGTCAGTGAAACTACCAGCAAACCCAGTACGTTCCTTTCCGTCACCGAACAACCTCTCTCACCATTTCTGGTGAGAATTCTCGTTAAAAGGCCACAGGCGTGCCAAATTCATTGTCTGAAATGTTCGCTCCCAGCTTCCAAGCCCTAATCACACTCTGCCCAAGCTGCGGCTCAACACATGATCTGTGAGAAGCTGAGGCTCAACTATCCACGTTTCCCAGTAACCTGAACTCACGACCTGCAACCAGCAACATTAACTGTCAGTTTCCAGGACAGTGCCCTCAACCCAGAAGGTGCTCGACACAGACAAGACCATGCTTCCCACTAAGCCCGGGTCACGCGGGGACTTCCAGGAACTGTGGTCGGTCGCGCGCAGGCTCTTGGGAGCGGTAGCGCACCGCGCGGAGGCTCTTGGGAGCCGTGGTCCGCCGCGCAGGGGTTCTTGGGAGCTGTGGTCGGCCGCGCGCCCCTGCTCTACGGGCTTGGCGCCGGCTTTGTCTATCTGCGGGTGCGCGCCGCTGCGGTGAGTGAGGCCGGTCAAGCCGCCGCCCCACGCCCTCTGCGCGGACTCGAGTAGGCCAGGCTTGCCCAGGCCAGTGGGGAGAGGACAGCACGCAGACCAGGGTCCCTGGGCGGGAGATCAGGACCTGAGTCCTGAACCCGGGACGTGCTGGGTTCGGCGGAAGGAGAGATCCGCGGGGACCCTGTGTGGCGGGGCAGTGCGAGCGGAAGGCCCCGCCACCTGCAGAGGAGGTGCGGGAAGAGGCAGGGTAGCCCCTGGGGAGGTGAGGAGACCTCCGAGTGCAGGAAGCCAGGGGTGGGGAGAATCAGCCTGCCTGGAAGCTCCTGACTCTTGGAGCCATCCCCAGGAGTTTCGTGCTCTGCTCCAGCCCAGCCATTCTGGGGACTCAGGATTTTAGGCCTTAAATCTGCAGGCCGTGTCATAGTCCCCTCACATTTGGGTCTTGTACTCTCCCGGGAACTACCTGGTAAGACGGTGATGTCAACCTTTCCAGTGACGAGGCAGACAAGGTCGTGTAGTCACTTGGTCACACACGGGGAACCAAGCAGGCATCCAGGACCTCATTCTGAACTTTCTTCAGAGGATAAAATAGCATTTCTGGTAGGGAAAGCAGTGTGTTCTATTTAAAAACCATAGTCTCCAAGATCTTCCAGAATTTGATTCCTCGTATCTGTGATCAAGGGAGAACACTTCGACAAGTTTTTTTTAATCAAGGAAGCTCCAGAGGATGCTCAGTGTTTCCTGTTGGAAATCTCACAGCAGGTGGGGAGGTAGAGCTATAGGTTCTACTCACTGGTTCAGACTAAACCCTATTTTCTGGAATCCCTGGTGACAAGAGTCAAGCCCTAGGCAACAGGTACCATCTGCTATACATTTCCATGGTCTGGATGTGCAGTTGTTGATCAGTAATACTGTGGACTTCCAAGCAAGTGTGCTAGCACGCTAACGGGCCTCCTTAGTAGCTTGCATTTTACATTGGAAGTGAAACCTCAGAAAAGAGCTCTTGGTCACCACAACATATAGCTGAACCTGCAGTTGTCAAGAAGTGCCAGGTACTTAGTTAACAAAGAATTGTACCACCACACTGCTAATTCCTTAAATCAGTTGCCCAACATTTTGATGGGATATATTAGAGGAAACAAAGACCACACACTGAACCACTGCATGAATAAAGTGTGAGAAGTCAGTAACAAGAGTCCTAAAAAATATTTTAAAGGGAGAAAATAACAGGAGTAGGAGAGGGATGGGTCTAGGTTTAGAGCCACCTAATAATGATTAAAAGGTCCTTGCATGGGCCTCATAACCTAAGGGAACTGGAAAAGAGCTGGGGTTACTCCACCATGCAACCAATCATGAAGATGGAACTGCTGGCTTTTTAGATTATTAATTCCTTGGGGCTTGGAAGAAAAAATAAAAGGCAATAACAGTTAAAATAGGAAACGAAAGATCCAACTTTTATGCCAAGAGCAAAGACAAACAGAAGTGACCATTAATGGGGTCAGCAGGAACAAATGCATGTTTATATGTTCATGATTTCCCACCTCCTCTTTCCTTGTGGTTTCCTTTCTGTGTTGTCCTATCTTTCAGCCCTTTATGCAGTGACATGTTAGATGACTGATACTACATCAAGCAATCCAGATTTCCCATTTCCACTCACACCCCAAACTGGAGCTTCTTTAAATATATCCTCACTTACCAATTCTGCCCTTTCTCTTTTTTGTTATTTTGTTTGTCGCTTGCCCCCAGGTGCTGAGGAATATCCCATGGAAGAGTCATCTGCAGAGGTGGTGACCAAGGTCTCAGACAAGGAGTGGACATGTTTGGATTCCCGACAGCTACCCTGCTGGACTGTCATGGGAGATATGCCCAGAATGTAGCATTTTTCAGTGAGTGAGTCAGCTGGTCACTGGGAAGCCCTCAGCTCTCAAATATTCAAGAGTCCTGCCCTTAGCACTGATTCATAGTGTGAGGATGCAGAAGAGATATTCCTTCTGCAAGTGGTGCTCCTTGTTCCTTGGGGTCACAGGAAAAACCTATAAGATAAAGTTACAAATAACAGTCAAAACAAAGCAGGGAAACAGTCTTGATGCAGAGGTAGTCTTAAGGTGGAATCAAAATGAATGGGCACCTTTAACTCAGCACCATCACTTAACAAGGATAAGGTAGGCGAACAAGGAAAAATCTTCCCAAGAATGACACCAAGAAAACTGGTATAGTGGTAAATGGACTCATATTTAAAGCACACTAGGAGTCGCAGGTACAGGGCACTATTGGAAAATACTGTCGATATCTGCAAATGAGGTTTGACATAGTGGTACATGCCTTAATCCCAGCACTTTGGGAAACTAACACAGGAGGACTACAAATTCAGACCTAGTCTGGACAACTTAGCGGTTTAGGAAGACCCTATCTTAAAATTAAAAACTTAAACTAACATTTTTTTTTTTTTTAGGCTGCAAGATGTTGTTCAATGCAAAGGCCCTAAGTTTAATCCCTAGTACTACAAGAAAAAAAATATATGCATACAAAGAAAGATGCCAAAGTTAATTTCAGTTCCACTCTAGCTGAGTAGATTGCAAATAGCATGGATTTTAAAAGAAAAAATTCCTTTGATCAGATTCTCTAATTGCCCTGAATAGATTTGCAATATCAGATAAGTTACTTCCTTAAGCTCTAGGCTGTTCATCTATAGAATGGGACAACAAATTTGTAGGATTGCAGATTAGAGATGATAGATAAAAAAATACCCAGGATTCTGCTTCATATTTTCTGAGGTTATAAAGCTTATTCCGCTGACAAGAGAACAGACTAGAGTAAGGTAGATTTTTCAGGAAGCTGATGCAACTCAGGCCTCTGGACCTCTTACTGGTATTGATCTCTTTGAAGATTTTTTTAAAGGGGTTCCTCTAAAAGTTTTATAGCTTTAAGCCTTATGTATCCTGGATCCACACCTGTTAGGGAGTCAGATAAAATTTGGGCATAGGCCTATGGTGATGCTGTATAATTTCCTTAATTTTCTGAGCCTCTTTTCTTACCTATAGAGAAAATCATGCCTACCTCAAAAGATGATTTTGGAGACTATATTTAATTTAGAGATAATACATAACTATGGAGCTCCCCGGTGTCTGAATCGCAACTCTGATTTATGTAAGATTGTGACCTTTGACACCTTCCTTATGTTTTCATTTCCTTATCTGTAGCAATCTCATTAGATTGCTTTCAGGATTAAATTATCTAGCAAAGTTTAGTTTAATGCTTACCAGACAGTAAACACAGTAAACACTGAGCATTGTGTTTCTGTTTTTCCTGTTCTCACTCAGTACATGACTTCCCTCTCATTTTACCAGATGTGATGACAGAAACCCACCACAAATATGATCATTCTGAAGCCACAGGATCTTCCAGCTGGGATTTCCAGAATGCTTTCAGAAGAGAGAAGCTGGAACAGAAGTCCCCAGATTCTAAGACACTCCAGGAAGATTCACCTGGAGTGAGACATAAGGTTTATGAGTGCCAGGACTGTGGCAAGTCTTTCCGGCAAAAAGGTAGCCTGACATTACATGAGAGAATCCACACTGGTCAAAAGCCCTTTGAGTGTACCCATTGTGGAAAAAGCTTCCGGGCCAAAGGCAATCTTGTTACACACCAGCGAGTACACACAGGAGAGAAGCCTTATCAGTGCAAAGAGTGTGGGAAAAGCTTTAGTCAGCGAGGCAGTCTGGCTGTCCATGAGAGACTCCACACTGGACAGAAACCCTATGAGTGTGCCATTTGCCAGAGAAGCTTCAGGAATCAAAGTAACCTTGCTGTTCATCGAAGAGTTCACAGTGGTGAAAAGCCCTACAGATGTGACCAGTGTGGGAAAGCCTTCAGTCAGAAAGGTAGCTTAATTGTTCACATCCGGGTACACACAGGCCTGAAGCCCTATGCCTGTGCCCAGTGTAGGAAGAGCTTCCACACCAGAGGGAATTGTGTTCTGCATGGCAAAGTCCACACAGGAGAGGCACCCTACCTATGCAGCCAGTGTGGAAAAAGCTTCACTCAGAGAGGGAGTCTGGCCGTGCACCAGCGAAGCTGCTCACAGAGGCTCACTCTTTGACTTTCTTCACAAGAAGTTCTCTGTATGGATTAAAAGAAGTTCTCTTTGAATTACGAGTGCAAAATCCTCTGCAATCACATAGCCTATCCAATGGCATGGAATGAATGGAGAATCTTATACAAAGACCTGTGTTGGGTAGGATAAACTTTTTTCCTTTCCCCCAGATAAATATGAAAATAAATGTCTTGTTTATCATTATCATGTGTTTTTCATAATTTCTGTCAGTTTGTTTTGACCTTATTTCTCAAGGTACCCTCATTAATCTACTGACACTCAATTATTCTGAACAAAGCAGATATAGATTTTAAATTTATAATTGATGCCATCAGCCTTTAAAAGTAATCAGCCTCTTGTTAATTCTAAGGTCCTTTACTTCCCTATATATCCATGTTAATCTTGTTTTACATTCATGATCAGTGAACGAAATGCAGGGGGAAAATTTAATTACTTTAATAATCCTCTTAATGAACTTAATGATTTGTTAAGTTCATTACCCAGTAACATATGGGTAATCATTACCCACTAACATGCTAAACCACTCCTGTTCATAGCAGTGGCCCTAGCCTTTTCTTCTACAGATTTCCTTTCCAAGCCTGCAAAGGTTTGGGATTTGTACTTTAAGATTTTTTTTTTTCAGTCTTCCATTCTTAACTGGGGTAGAGATAATTTGCCTCTACCCAAAGAGCAGACAACTGCTATCTGTGCAATTTTTTTAAAATCTCAAACCCCTGAGGTTCTATAACAATGCTGTCTTCTTCCTCTACAGAATAAACTTAACTTTTTTAACCTCTAGGGAATGAGACTTAAAGTTGAAGAGAATTGGTTTTATAGGGAAATTTCTATTTCATCCATCTCTATAATTTTTCATGCTGAGCATTTATATAAGTAAAATGATGAATGATGAAGTGTAGAGTATGGTTTTTTAGTAACCGCTATAAACTGTAGGCTTCTTAATCCTCATAGCTCATGACATGGGAGGCTGAAACAGGAGGATCACAAGTTTGAGCCTGGATTGAGCAGTTTACCAATCCGGCAAGACACTCCCAAAATTTAAAAAAAGGCAGGGGATATGCAGTTCACTGCAAAGGCCCTGAAATTAATCCCTAGTACCACATTTTTTTAAAAAGCTCATGATACCAAATCTTTATCATCTGGAGAAGAAATTTACATCAAAAGTCTGGGCATTGAAACACTATGGATTTGATTAGTAAGAAAATAGCACTATCGATACTCTGGTAACATTAGAAGATACACACAAAATGTTCTTAACATCCTCATTCCTAATAGCCACACTGGAAATAACTCAAGGCCCCAACAATAGGTAATAGGTAAATAAATTATAGACATACAATGAATACAAGTTACCAATAAAAAGCAAACCAGTACCCAGGCACAGTGGCACACTTCTATAATCCCAGTTACTCTGGAGGCTGGAGCAAGAGAGCCCAAGTTCAAAGCCAACTTGGGGCACTTAGACACTATCTCAAAAAATAAAAAGCACTGGTGATGGATGTAGCTCAGTGTTATAGCACTCCTAGCTTCAGTCCACAAGGGAAAAAAGTAAACAAATGATATGTTTAACGTGTATGTCAGAGCCGTTATTTTGAGTGCAAGAACCTAAGTACATTCACACAAACATACTTCCACACACATATTGTAATTTCATTTTTATAACTACACAGAAGAGGACTAATTTAAGTATTAAAGAGACACAGAACTTTTTATAGAATAAAAAAATGTATCCTTAAGGTGATAGACTCATGAGTCTGTACAACTGAATTCACACTTAAGATCTGTATGTTTATGTAATGTGTACTTTAAGAAGAATGAGTCAAGTTTAAAATATTATTCGTTCTCTGGCATCCATGAAAACAGACAGTCAGTGTCACCTCTCCTTGATCTGGACAGGCTTCAAATAATAGAAACAATAGAAGTGATACTACATGACTTCCAAGAATAGATCTGAAAAGTTTGCCTGGGTCTCCTAGGATACTTGCCGTAGGAGAAATCTACCAACATGCAAAAAACCCAGCTATCCTGAAACAATTATAACATGCAAACTGTATATAAGAATGCTAGTTGGCAGATTCAGCTGAGCCCCCAAAAGAGCTGGCATGAGCTCCAAGCTGTGGAATCCAATCACTGCAGACATCCAGCCCAAGAGAGTTTCATGTGACTTGAGTCCTGCTGAACTCTGACTCCTGATTGTCAACCAAGCCATGTTCCTGTCTGGACTCTGGATAGAGAAGATCCTTTCCTAAGCCCATTCAGGTGGTGGCAGAATACATTTCTCTGTAAGATTGAAAGTCCCAGCTTATCCCTGGTTCTTGGCTGAAGCTTTTCTTGGGTGCCTGGAAGTTCAGTCCAACAAACTCAATTTATCTTTACAGTCTTCTAAGAACACACACACAAGTGGCTTAATCATAGAAGTGACATTTGATCATGTTTGCCATACTCTATACATAGTTGGAAGCAATTCTAGAGTTCCACACATACTTGGGGAGGGGAATATACAAGGGTTGGAGTCCTTCAAGGTAACCCAGGTACATTCATTTCCAAGGGCTGCTAGAACAAATGTGTTCCTTTCCTTCAGTTTTATACCATTCTATAAATGTGTTTTAATTTCTTTTATATTTTAAACTCTATCCTTGATATACTTTTATCATAGAAGATCTAAGCAATACATAAACTACTTAGGGAGGGTATACTATTATTCTATGATTCAGCTTTTTCAACAATGTTTTAGACATCTTTCAGTTCACACACGTCTAACTTACCATATAGTACCTGATATAAGAACTGCCTTTTAATTAATGATTAAATAACAAGAAAAGCATGTACCTTTTTAAAAGGTTTTTTTAAAGGATTTGGGGGGCTGTACCAGGAATCAAACTCAGCCTCATACTTACCAGGCAGGCACAATGCCACTGAGGTACATCTCCAGCCTGGAAAGCATGTATCTTAATTTGACTATTGCTCTCTTATGGACATTACAATTACTACAACTTTTCAATACTGTAATACTGTAAAGATCATCTTTACTTCTGGTTTGGCTCAACACAAGGTCTTGCCATATATATAATCCAGGCTGGCCTTACAATCCTCTTGCCTCTGTACTCCCAAGTGCTGGGATTACAGGTATGTACCACCATGCCTGCCTTTTATTAACTCTTAATAGGCAGAGATGTTAAGGGGTCAAAGTTGGTATATACACTCAAAGTATAGTCAAAAGTTCCTTGGTACAAATTGTGTTTCTCACCACCAAGTATATTGCTAATTTACAATTCAATAAGTAAGTGTGCCTATATTCTTGCACTAAAAAGAAAATGGCAGCTCTAGTGATGTGAATAGATTGCCAAAATATAAGTGACAAAAATAAGATGTAGAACAGTGTGCTAGTGTGTACTTTTAAAAAATGAACACATATGTGTACAAAGCATACTTCTTGCCTGGAAATTTCCACAAGAAATTTATACAGAATACCTCTGGGGAGAGAAACTGATCAGAAAGGACCATGAAGGAGACTGCAGAGCATGGGTCTATCTGAACTATCTGAATTTTATACCAGAAGCATTTCTAAAAATGAACAAATAGAGGGAAAATACACAAAGAAGAAAAATATAAGCCACTAAATGGTTGTAAAGTGTTTGTGGAAACATTTATTATCCTCTAAATGGACAAAAGGAAAAATATAAATAAATGGATAATAAAAGGAATCAGAGGAAACATCTAGTTTCTATTACATCTAAGTTGTAAACATCCCAAGTAACAGTCAAATTTTTAAAAAATTTAAAAAACCACCAAACAAAAAATAATGGGTAACTGGTGTTATTCTATAAAGAATCTACCGAAGAACTTCAGGGAGATTAAACATAGAAGGAATTACATCCAAAAAATTCAAAAACATCTTTTCACCTCCTGTAAAGCAAGATTATTTATCTCTGATATTTTCTATGAAATACACTTATAAAGTTCCCCTGAAAATGATGTAGGCAAACTAATAGTTTAGAAAATATTGGCCATGGAGATATTTTAGGTGAGAGAAATATAAATGCTTAAAGATTTAGAAATGAATTTTGACCCTGAGGAACTGACATACAGAAATGTTGCACAGTATTCACAGAAAAAATAATAGCTAAGAGCAAAGAGGTACAGAGAAGAAAAACAAAAAACACATGAGGAGTTGGGATGTAGCTCACTGGTGAGCACTTAGCTACCATCACTGCAGCCCTGTGTTCTGTCACCAGTACCACAAAAGAAAAAAATATATGAGGAAAGGGAAAAAAATACTTTTCCATCAGTTTTTTGCCAAAAACAGCAATTACCTGATAGGAAACTATGCTTACATTTGGGGTCTGTCACTGCCATTACAAAGTAATTTATAGTCACTTAACAAGCAAACATGAGAATTTGGGAAGAATCAAGAATGGACAGAAGGTAAAAAGAAAGGACAGCCTGATAAAACTAAAGAGACTGTGCTATGGCATAGCTCAGTAGCAGAGCATATAGTTAAGACTCTGCAAGGCCCGGCTTCAACCCCCAGCACCAAAATAACAAACAAAAATCCAAAGTGAGGATTTCCCAACAGTCTTGGGCCCAGGCCTGGCTGAAAGGAGCAGTGGTCCATAGGAGGGAAGAGGATGAGAAGCAAAGAGCAAGTTGTTCAGCATGATGACACCTACAAAGGAAAGTATGGACATGTGAGAGGCCCTGGCCTCACCCAGCCCAGCACCTCCCAACCACAAAAACTTTTAAAGAGGAAACCAGAGTCCAGCTGGGTTCTTTGAAATGAGTATTGTGCCCTAGCACCAGCTCCATGGTGTCCTGCCTGTAGAGCTGCTGGAAAGGCTCCAGCCTCATTCACCTGCCCAAGGGGCTGACAAAACTCTTGCACCTCCATGCAGAGCTCAACCCCTTGCTCCACCTGGGAGATTGTTTGGGTTTGGAAGACAGAAGCCCTGTGAATACAAAATAAAAGGAAACTGAATGTGGTTATCAGCAAAGGAGTCAACCAGACCTGAGTGTCACCTGGAGGTTCTGCCCAGATGTGGATGGCCAGGTAGGTCTATAGGGTGGACCAAGATGTCAAGATTTTACAGTAATCCAAGTGGAGGAAGGCTGTCAGTTAGAAAATTGGGTCCTCCTTTTTCCAGATTGAACTACATAATGAGACCCTGTCTCAAAAAACAAAGAACAAAAAACAACAACAAAAAAGGTTCTTGTTGTAGGTAAGAGACTCCTGTTTTTGGAGGCAGGTAAGTTCTCACATGCAGAAACTAAAGACCTGAGCTAGCACACACAGCAAAGCTGCCCTCTTAAATTCCATACACTCTGACATTTCTGAGGGATGGAAGGGTCATAAACAATCTCTAAACCCGTGCTTTAAAAACAATAATTTAAGCTGGACGTGGTGCATGTCTGTAATCTCAGCTCTTGGGTGGCTGGGGCAGGAGGATTGCTGTGAGTTCAAGGCCAATGTGGGCTACATAGTGAGTTTACGGCCAGCCTGAACTACGTAGTGAGACCCTGTCTCAAATACAATAATAATAAATTTTTTTAATTACCGTAAACCATGCACCCTATAGAACAGAAAGTGGTCCATTAGACCAACTCTGAGTTACAGAAGAAGTCATCTTTATCCATAGACAACAGAGCTCCATACTTTCCCAGTATCACATCCCTGTACAAGGCCTGCTGGGCAGCACCCAAATATCTGCATCTATCTAGCTAAAGCCACAGCCCCCAAATGTCACTACCCTGCAAAGCTAACCCAACCCTATTCATCCAAGAGCCACTGTTGACACCCTTAACCAAGACCTAAAGCAGAATAGCTTTGCCAGAGAAAAAAAGAGACCCAAGGCCAGCTTCTGATAGTCTGTTCATGGAATGAGAAAGCTAGAAAACCAGGAGGAGGGGAAAGTCATAACCCCTCCCCGCCGCCAAGCCACACCACCCATCTTGGTGTCCCCCAGCATTTAAATCTCCAATGCGCCTCATCTCTCGGTGCAGACATCTTTGTTGCCTCATCAGAAAGGTCTTCTTTCTCGAGCCTATCCTCTACTGCCATCTATCTGGCAACTCACACTTCATTTTCTTCACAAGCTTCCTCACTACCAGTCAGGTATGCGTTGTTGGTACTCTCTCTGACGTGAGCTTCAGGAGAGTGGGGACCACTTGACTCCAGAGTTGTCTCCTGAGCAACTCTCCTAAAACTGCCCAACATAAAGAAGTGTTCAAAGTAACAGAAACTGAAAGGCATGGCAATGATACGAGCTTTCTCCTAGAAATTATGGGGGGAATAGGCTGGCTCTGGGGCAGAATATTTAAAAAAGAGAAAAAAATGTTTAAATATGCCTTCTAAAATAACAATACCAACTGAATATGTAATAGATACCATGCTAAGCCCTAAATATACATCATCTCTGAATTTTCCCTGTAATTGTATGGGTATGTAGTGTCAGATGGGAGTCTGAGGAGCTGGGGGGTCTCCCATGAAAAGACACCCCGTTTATCCAGCTCTTTGCCCTCACTGCGGAGAATAATGAAGAAGGGAGAGGCTAGCTCAAAGCCAAAAGCCTCTGGGGAGAAACAGGGAAATCAAGTCTGGTGAAGAATGAGGAAGACAGAAGTGAAAATGTGAAGCAAAGATTTATTTACACTAACAGAAATACAGGGAAAGCTGCCAGGTAGAACACTAGAAGGCAGAGAAAATTTCCCCATGCTCACACTTTACAGGGATAAACTGGTCCCTAAAAGCAACTGTTTCATTGATTGGTAGAATCTAGGCTAATCAGGGTCTTAGCCTGTTTCTGGGGTAAGGTAAGTGTCACAGGGTCTAGGGGCACACAATAAATGCATGCAAAGGTCCCCTAAAAGGCAACTTTCTCCAATACATAGTGCAAAGTAAGCATATGGTCATTTCTGTAATGGTCACAAGCTACATCAGTTTCTCCAGCTTTAACCCACTGAGTACTCTTGATTTCACTTGGTAGACATAAGTAGAACAGTCACAAGTTCTTTTATTTGATTCCAATTTTAATTATTAATCTATAATATTCTAGCCATACATTACACTTCACATAGTAACAAATGGGGTATAGAATAGCTAAGAAAGGGTAATAGCACCCACAAGGTTTAAAGGGGTGCTGTAAGGGGAGTGCAAAAACAGCTAATTAACAGATGTAAAAGTCACTGCAGTTGACCTCAAATTTGTTCAAAGCATGTGGGTTCCATCAACAGGCAATTTCAAAGTATCAGCCTGTACTAGGAAGTATGTATGTCACAAACAAGAGAAACTTGGGCTGGGGATATAGTTCAGTGGCACAAGTGCCTGCCTGGCAAGCACAAGGTCATGAGTTCAATTCCTGGTACCAAAAAACAAACAAACAAACAAGCAAACAAACAAGAGAAACTGCTGAGCTGGAACCCCAAGAATGGAGTTTCTCTGCCTGTCCATTTTCCTGGGTAAGTCTCATGGTAAGTGACCACATGATGGTACCACCATACTCTTCTTTATTAGATCTCAGGCGAGCAGGTTGTATATGTGTTTGATAAGCTGATATTCCTGGTTTTCCTGGTATGATTTGACATGACCATTTATTAGCTTTCCTACTGTGGAAGCCAAATACCTAACACCTGCAACTTGAAGTTAGAAATGGTATATTTGGCTCATAGTTTCAGAGGTATCAGTTCATGATTATCTTGTCACAGGTAGAAACACAGCAGAAGCTTGTTAGGGGGGTGGAGAAAAGCTGCTTAATTTATGGCAACCAAGAAGCAGAGATGAGCAATACCAGAGAGGAAGGGAATAGAGACTAGCCTATGGATGAAATCGTAATTAGATGGGCCATTAGGAGAGGCTGGCTGAAGGGCATGTCACAGGGGCATAGCCTTGGGGATGATATCTTGTCCCCAGCCCTGCCTCTCCAGCTCGCTCTCTGCTTCCATGAGGAGAGCCTTCCTCCACCACATGCTTCCATTGTGATGCTCTGTCCCACCACAGGCCCAAAAGCTACCAGACCAAGTGACCATGGACTGAAACCTCTGAATCCATGAGCCAGAATGGATCCTTCCTGCATTTAAGTTGTTTTTCTCAGGTATTTGTCACAGCAGTGGAAGGCTAATACTTGTTTCTCCTTCCATGTGCTACCCCTCCACCCCAAACCTCCCCAGTGACAGCACAGTGGGGCTTCCTTTGGGACCTGGGGTGTACCACACTCCAGCTTACAGCCTCAGGTAACCAGTAACCCTGTGAAGTGCACAGAGTATATAAGGAATGCGCCAAAATAGAGGTGTGATTGGACTGAGTGTCAATAAGTCAGGAGTGCGTGCCTCACAGGGTGTGTGAAGACTAAGTTCTGTAGGTATGAGCGGCAGAGGGAGAGCAGGTGCCCTGGGCACACAGCAGATGTGTTACATGAGTGAGAAGGTAAGTATGAGACATAAGCATGAGAAAGGTGTCTTTGACCACTATAGCACATTACCAGAACCTGGGTGCCTTATTGAGGACTGAAATCCATCTCATAGCTTTGGAGGCTAGGGATCAGGGTCAGGGCACTGGCAGAGGGTCTGGAAAGACCATACACCTGCTGTGTGCCCAGGGCTCCTGCTCTCCTCCTGCCACTCATGCCCACAGAACTTGGTCCTCACACATTCTGTGAGGCACGCACTCCTGATTAGTGACACTCAGTCCAATCACACCTGTTCTGGCACATTCCCTATATGCTCTGTGCACCTCACAGGCTTCCTGGTCACCTGGTCACCTGCTTTCTGGTGCACAGATGGCTGTTTCACTGTATTCTCATGGTCTGAGTGATAAGAGGTCTTCTGGGCCTCTTTATGAGGGCCCTAAACCCATCTGTGAGGTGCCTTAGACTGTTTCATGCTGTTATAATACCACAGATTGGTAACTTACAAAGAGAAGAAATTTATTTCTCACAGTTTGGGAGGTTGGGAAGGGAACATCAAGGTGCAAGCATCTGGTGATGGCCTTCTGGCTTTCTCATCCCCTGGCAAAGGAAAGGAGATGATACGAAGGGAGAGAATGGGGAAGAGAGAAGAGGGAGAGAATTGAGTACGAGAGATCAAGTCTTTTATAATCTTATTAATCCATGCAGGAGGGCAGAGCCCTGTGACCTAATCACCTCTTGAAGACACCCTCTTGACAGTTGCTTTGGGGAGTAAGTCTACAGTGGATGCTTTTTGGAGAATACATTCAAACTACCATGAAGTTCTGTCCTTATAACCTAATGACCTCGCAAAGGCGCCACTCTTAACGCTGAGCATCACGTCGACTGTCCCCTCCTCTTCCGCCTTTGCTCTAATTTCCTCCAAGTAATTGCAGAGCTAGGTTTGGTGGTGCCTGCCTGTAATCCCAGCACTCGGGAGGCTGAGGCGAGAGGGAGGGTTCTTGAGAGATTTTTTTTCCCTTGGGGTACTGGGGATTGAGCCCATGGCCTTCGAACTGAGCTATATACCCAGTCCTTTATTTGTGGAGACAGGGTCCGCTAAGACGCTAAACTGGGCTCGAAACTTGCGTTTCTCCTGCCTCGGCCTCCTCAGAAAACCTCGCGCCCCCACGAGGTTAAGGCTTTAAACAGTTCGGATTAAGAATCAACTCTGAAGGTGACAGGATGATGTCAGGTGGTAAATATTAATTTCTGCGCATTTGTAAAGGTAAAAAACGAGATTACCTTCTCCTTGGCGGTACTGTAACACCAGACAAACGCCTCAGAGTTACACCTAACATAACGCTCAAGGAGACACTAAAAAGGTCCAGAGGCTAGCCGGAAGTCCCGGTCACCGCCGGAAGTCCCGGTCGCCGCCGGAAGTCCCGGTCGCCGCCGGAAGTCCCGGTCGCCGCCGGAAGTGGTCTCCGGAGAGGGTCGCCGGAAACGGGAGCACACGCGCGCAGCTCTTTGGGACTTGTAGTTTGGAGACTTAGGCGAGGGCAGAGTGGGCGTCCAGCGTGCTGGTGGCCAGGTGTGGGCTCCAGGCGCGAGAGGCGGTTAGGCCGCGTTAGCTGAGAGCTGGCGACTTGGCCGGACTGGTGGCTGGAGGGCGGCCGGGCGCACGTCCGTCCGCGCCGCGTTCCCAGCCCCTGCGCAGGACCGCGGTCACGCGTGAGACCCACGCGAGTAAGGCCGCAGCGCCTTGCCAGTCTTTCACGCGCCGGTGCCCGTGCCCTTCAGGGCCTTTTCCCGAGGAGGTCTTCGGCGGAGGTCAGGGTCGGAGGGAGACCCCAGAGAGGAACGCGGGGCCCCGGAGCCCTGTGCTTCGGAACGAGACCGACTTGGGAAAAAGGCAGGGGAAGAGACCTGGGCAAAACTCCCCCGAGCTCTAGGGCAGAACCCGGGAGTCTGAGGAATTGGCGCAGCTCCTCGATGCTGGCAGCCCGCAGGTTTATTCACCTCGGGGTTTGCCAGGGAGAGCTACCCTATTTGATCCAAAGCTCCACGGAGAGGGGTGAGGAAGGAAAAGGAGTCAGGGCAGAAGTTGGCTCCCGGTTTTTGTTTGGGGCGGAGGGTTGTCTTTTTGAGACTAGGTCTCTCTGTGCAGTTTAGGCGGGTCTTGAGCTCACTTTGTAGCCCAGGCTGGTCTCGAACTCGCAACCATCCTCCTGCCTCAGTTTGGGATTATAGGTTTGTGCCACCACGCCTGGCTTGACTCCCACAGTCAAGGTGGGCTTGGTTTTCACGTCTTACCCCCCCCCCTTAACTCTGCTTTTCCAGGAATCTGCCCTTCCCTGAGCAGAGGACATGATCAAGTTCCAGGTGAGCTGGGGTTTCTCCTGAAATGCCTTCTCTCTGACACTAGACATAAGCTTGCTCTCTCCGGAGGAAGGTACGCATCATCACTGGGTGCCTGTTTAATGTCTGACCCTGTGCCTGTACCGTGTGTTTTCCTCTATGTTGTCAGACTTCAGTGTGAGACATACGAATTTAATACACGTGGGAATCGAGGTATTGAGGCATTAAATACTGAGGGCAAAAGAGTTGGCAGATGATGTCTCCCAGCTTCGCACAGGTATCCACCCCACCTCCATGACTTTGGTCTGCTTCTCACGGTGCCCAGCTGTGTTCTGTTCTCAAAAGATACCACAGAGCACCTTTGCCTGGGCCCCTCAGAGCTGGCATTTTCTTGCAGACATTTCACCCACGGTTTGTCTTCGTTTTCCCCCTCGGGGACAAAGCACCTGAGGGTAATCAGCTTCAAAGAAGGAAGGGTTGACTTAGGATTACTCTTGAGGCGGTTTCAGCCCATGGCTCTTGGCTTCCTCACTTGGGGTGTCGTCAAAGGAGCGTTTGGGGAGGTCTGTTCACCTCACAGTGGCCACAAATTCAGGGAAGGTTAGGGTCCCAGTGTTATCTTCGAGATCACAGCCCCAGTGACCGAACTTCCACCCACCACCACCGAGAGCTAGTAATAATGCCTTTAGCCTGTGGACAGCCTTTTGGGGATGCTCCATATCCGAACTGTGGCATGTCAGATGTCATTTTCAGTGTCTGAGGAAAACCAGTAGAATTATCAACTGGGTGCTTTTCTTTAAGGAACTCAGCCTCTTGGTGAGTGGGTTGATTACTTGTATACAGAGAGCATGCATGTTAATGGTGATCATTCATTTACCATGAACAGTGAATGAAAAATCTGAAAGTTCAATGGCAGCATAGTCATTACAGAATCAGTCCTGGAAATGCTCTTCAATCTATGCATCAGAATCATCTGTGGTGGTTTTTTTTTTTTTTTTTTTTTA
>PVLD010023972.1:0-26369 GCA_004027595.1 Dinomys branickii | reverse complement strand
TAGATAAACCCAGGAGTACAGTTATTATCACAGGGAAGATGACTGATTGAGTGGTAGGGCAACGGAGATGAGGGAGGAGAAAAAACGAACTGATCAAAAGGGCCATCATCTGTGTAACCTGAGTAACAAAGATGAAGGTAACATTATGTAGGACAGCATCCAGAGCTAATTCCCTTCTATGTTATCTATAATTCTGTATTTCCTCAGTTGTTTTTGTATTAGGAGAAATGAAGATAACTTTATATTATAGAGCATCCAGTGCAAATTCCCTACTATCTTATCTATAATTTTGTATTTCCTTTAATGTTTTTGTGTTAACTGATGAGAAGATAACTATGTAATACAACATCCAGTTCTAATTCCCTACTATATTCTGTATAACTTTGTATTTTCTGTATTGTTTATGGCTTTTCTGGTTCATATGTCTCCATTCTTTTGTCTTTAAAAAATAAAATTAAAAAAATATATATATTCAGAAATGATAAGGTTCATATTTGTAAAATTTTTATAATTAGGATTTTTTGCTGATTTCGTTTACAGAACCATATTTAAATATTAATAAAGGTGATGCAATTTTTTATGGAATTGAATACCTATTATGTAAAGATAAAATAAACTTGAATCAGTAAAAAAAACTGTGTGCAACTGTGATCTTCTACCCTAACAGTGAAAAGAAATTTTAAATTAGAGCCATTAAAAAAAGAATCGAAATTTTTAACAAAGTAGTTTGCATTTTTAAATGAAGAATTTTATTGGGTTGAAAAGAATTCTGAAAGATAATTTCCTTCCTGGTATATCTTTCATTTGCATTTTTGCCAAGTTTATTAATACATATGTATGTAGCACTTTGTGTGCAAAAATGCAAGAGCTTTTTGAAGAATTGTATTGGAATCACCGTCACTTTCCAGACCTCTCTAATCTGCTGTTCTGTGTGGGTGGGAGATGTCTGTGAGGACCAGTATTTTACAGTTGAGGTTTTAGCATTAAGCATTTATACGGTACTCAGTGTAAGAAGTACTAATGTTTTATTATAATATTCAGGGAAAAAATTGCGAAGGAGTAGATAGGCATATTCTACTTAGAATAAAACAGGCATAAACATTTTATGGTTTCTCTTATTTTTATTTTTTAATTTTTTTTGGCGGTACTAGGGATCAAACTCAGGACCCTGCGCTTGCTAGGCAAGTGCTTATTCCACTGAGCTATATCCCCAGCTCTATGGTTTCTCTTAAACCTGATACTTTTGATGTTGTATTAGCCAAAGTTAAAAAAAAAACATTTTTCTATTCTATGGAAAAAAGATAAAACATTTTCATAACAAAATAATGAGAATAATAATAGTTAATACATTATGGCAGTACATGTGATTATCATTAAAGTAGTTGCTTAGTATACAAGATGTGGACATAAAAATTTCTCCAATCGATATTAGCACAAACTTTCCTTTTTAATGATCTAGGAGACACTAATAGTAGTTATACTATTTAGTATAGTAGTTATACTAATAGTATAACTGACTTGCATTTTTTCCCTTTTCCCTACTGTCCTTTCTCCTTTCACCCATCCTAGTTCCTTTTTCCTTTTGAACAATTTCTTACCACTTCACAATATCTATTGCACATTTTAGACCTTATCTAATTTTTTAAAGTCTCATGCAAGAGAGACAATCTGATGTTTACATGTGAGTCTGATTTATATCACTTAGGAGTATGTTCTCAAGTTGCATCCATTTACCTATGCAAGTCTTGAGTTAATCCTTTATAGATTAGTAGTACTCCAGTGTGTAAAAATACTACAGCTTTTTTATCCATTCCTCAGCTGATGGGCATTTGGGTTGTTTCCAAGATTTAGCTATTTAGCTAAATATTTAGCTACAACTTCTATGAACATGGGTACACATATATCACTATGGTATGATGTTTTTAATTATTCTGGGAAGATACTCAGAAGGGAATAGCTGGGTCAAATGGGACCTCTAATCCTAATTTTTTGAGGAAGTGCCATGCTAATTTCCACACTGGTTGTACCGCCTACAATCCCACCAAGAGTGAAGAGAGCTTCCTTTTTTCTAATAGCCCCTCCAGCATTTGTTATTGGTTGATTTCTTGATGGTAGCCATTCTTTCTGTGTTGAGATGGTATCTATGTTGTTTTAATTTGCATTTCTTGAATAACCAGTGATACTTATTTGCCATTTGTGTATCATCCTCTGAGAAGTGTATATTCATCTCAGATGCTCATGTTTTGACTGAGTCTTTGAAGTTGGGAGCGTTGATTTTCTTCACTTCTTTATACATTCTAGACAGAAGTCATTTGCGGGAAAATTGGCTAAAATTTTTTCCCACTCTGTGGGTTGTTTACTTTGTTGGTGATTTCTTTTGCTATGCAAAAGCTTTTCAATAAGATGAGATCCAAGTTGTTGATTCTTTGAAGTATTTCCTATGTAGCCTGAGTTTTGTTTATGAACTCTCCACCTAGACCTATGTCTTGAAGATTTCTACCTACTTTCTCTTCTAGTAGATTTAGTGTTTCTGTTTTAATAGTTAGATCCTTGATGCATTTAGACTTTAGTTTAATGCATGGTGGTAGGCATGAGTCTAGGTTTAGTCTTTGGTATGTGGAAAGCCAGTTTTTCCAGCACCTTTTATTAAAGAGGCTGTCTTTTTGCCAGTGAACATGTTTGGCCCCTTTGCAGTTGTGTCTCCACCTTCTAATCTGTTCCACTGGTCCTCAGGTCTGTTTTTGGCCGGTACCATGCTAATTTTATCACAGTAGCTTTGCAGCATAATTTCAAGTCAGGGATTGTGATGCCTCCTGCCTTACCTTTGTTGCCCAGTATTGCCTATGCTGTTCTAGGTCTCTTCTGGTTCCAGATGAATTTTAAGAATGTTTTCTGTAGTTCTCTGAGGTATGCTAATGATCGGGATTGCATTTTCACTATGTTGGTTCCTTCTATTCATGAACAAGGGATATCTTTCCATTTTCTAATATCCTCTTTGATCTCCTTTTTCAGAGTACTGTAATTTTTGATATATAGATCCTTTACTTTCTTTGTTAGACTGATTCCTAAGTGTTTAATTTTTTTGGATGCTATTGTGTGGCAGGGTTTAGGTTCCCTATTTTATCTCTTAGTGTGTTGTTTGTGTACAGGAATGCTATTGATCTTGAGTGTTAACTTTGTATCTAGCTATGCTGAGTTTAGTTATTAAATCTAGAAGTCTTTTGGTGGAGCTTTGGGGGCCTTCTATGTAGAGTATCATGTCATCTGTGAATAATGATGATTTCACTTCTTCTGTTCTTGTTCTTATTCCTTTTATTTCTCTCTTTTGTCTAATTGCTCTAGCTCGTGTTGTTGCAGCAAAAATCAGAAATCAGGTCAAACTCCACAGGGGATCCAAAAACTCATTCAGAACAAGTGGAGTTTTAATTAATTTTAATTTAGGATCAATTTGGACCGGTCATTGCCCCCCATTCCCGACCAGAGAATGTGACACTTAACTGACTTTGTTCTCATCTTATATACATTTTTGGTTTCCATGGTAATAGATTGGAATGTCTAGGCCTGGCCATAGTTGTTTACCTTGCACCATGTGACCAGGTCAGGCTCTGGCCATAATGATATATATACTTTAACAATTCAGGCAAGGAGAAGAATTCCAGGACAAAGTCAGAACTACAAAGTTAACCCTTTACAACTCCTCCAGGATGTTTCTCAAGACACATTTTGAGGCTTGTCTATCTTAAAATGTTGTGCTAAAAGTCACCGCCCGTTACAGTGTATCCAGAACTGTGTTGAATAAGAGTGGTGACAGTGGACATTTTGTCTTGTTCCTGATTTTAGAGTCAAAGCTTTCAGGTTTTGTCTATCTAGTATGATGTTGGCTGTTGGTATGTCATAGATGGCTTTTATAAGATTGAGGTAAAGAGCATCTGTTCTGATTTTCTGTAGGAATTTGTTTATTATCATGAATGAGTGTTGGACTTTGTCAAAAACTTTTTCTGCATCTATTGAGATGATCATGTGATTTTTGTTTTTGGCTCTGTTGATATGGTGCATTACATTTATTGATTTGCATATGTTGAACCATCCCTGTATCCTGAGATGCATGCAGGGATGGTTCAATATATAATCTTCTCGATAATTTGCTGCATTGTTTATTAATATCTTACTGAGGATTTTTGCATCTGTGTTCATTTAGGGAGATTGGCCTGTAGTTCTGTTTTTGGTTGGGTCTTTCAGTGGTTTTGGCATACTTGCCTCCAGGAATGAGTTAGGGAGAATTGCTTCTCTTCCAATTTCATTAAAGAGTTTGAGGAGTATTGGCATTAAATCTTCTCTAAATTTCATGTAGAATTCAGCTGTAAATCTGTCAGGACCTAGTCTTTGTTGGAAGTTTTTAATTACATTTTCAATTTCAATTACATTGACTGATATTGGGTTATTCAGAATTTTTATATCTTCATGATTCAGCTTTGGTAATTCATATATATCTAGAAATCTGTCCATTTTTTCTGTGTCTCCATCTGAAGCAAGTAAAGGTTTTTGATGTAGGAATTGGTGATCTTCTAAATTTCCACAGGATCTGTAGTGATTTCACCCTTTTCATTCCTCATTGCCTGTATTTGAATCCTTCTTTTTCCTTTTTTCTTGATAAGGTTGGCTAAGGGTTTATCAGTTTTATTTATTCTTTCAAAGAACAGTTTTTGATTCATTAATTCTTTGTATTGTTTTCTTAGTCTTAATTGTGTTAATTTCTGCCCTGATCTTTTAATTTCCTTCTTTGTATGAGCTTTGGACTTGACTTGCTCTTCTCTTTCTAGAAGCTTGAGGTGCAACATTAGGTTGTTTATTTGTGCTTGTTCTGTTTTCCAGATGTGAGAATTCACTGCTATAAATATGGACTGCATTGATTGTGTCCCACAAGTTCCAGTATGTTGTATCTGCATTTTCATTTAATTGTGGACATTGTTTAATTTCTTCTTTAATTTTGTCTGTGGCTCACTGGTTGTTCAGGAGGATGTTATTTAATTTCCTTGTGTTTATGGAGTTTTATGGTTTCTTTTGCTATTAATTTCCAGCTTCATTGCATTATGGCCAGATAATATACATGGGATAATTTCAGGTTTTTTTCATTTACATTAGCATGTTCTGTGGGCTAATATATGGTCTATCGGGCTAATATATGGTCTATTTTAGGAAATATCCCATGTGAAGCTGAGAAGAATATGTATTCTGATGTTCTTGGGTGGGACATTCTGTAAATGTCTACTAAGTCCATTTGTTCATAGGTTTGGTTCTGTTCTCATATTTGCTGATTTTTTTGTCAGTTGATCTGTTTGTGACAGTGGGGTATTAAGGACCCCATTACAATTGTGCTGTTGCTCATTTTATTTTTCATGTCTACTAGTATTTGTCTTATTTAGTTTGGTGCTCCTGTACTTGGTGCATGCATATTTATGCTTGTTATTACCTCCTCTTGAAGTTTTCTCCAAACATGTAGTGACCTTCTTTATCTCTTTTGACCATTCTTGGTTTGAAGTTTACACTGTCTGTAAATAGAATAGCTACCCCTGTTTTTTTCTGGGTTCTTGTTTTTTTAATCCTTTGACTTTTGTCTATGAATTTTATTTGTTAAATGTATTTCTTGTATACAGTGTATTGTTGGATCTTGTCTCTTGATCCGTTCTGCCAGTGTGTTTCTTTTGATTGGTGAATTGAGGCCATTTATGCTGATAGTTATAACTGATACGTATTGGCTTATCTTTGTCATGTTATTTTCCTGTTGTTGGTTTCCTACTTTTCTCCTCTGTTTAATTGCTTGCCCTACTTGGTGTTTTCTTTCTGTTGTTGTTCTTGGAATTGTGGTCATTTTTATCCCTGCCTAGAATATCTTCATTACCCTTTATAGTGTTGGTTTGGTGGTCATGAAGTTACTCAGTTGACCTTCATTGTGGAAATATTTTATTTCTCCATTAATTTTAAAAGATAGTTTTACAGGTTACATTAATCTGGATTGGAAGTTGCTTTATTTCAAGACTTGAAATACTTCACTCCAAGCTCTTCTTGACTTGAGAGTTTGTGTTGAGAAGTCTATTGTGATTCTGTTGGGCTTTCCTTTATAGATGATGTTTCTTTTCTCTAATAGCTTTTAGTATTCTGTTTTTGTGCCAAATTTCTGAGATCTTGATTATTATATGTCTGGGTGTAGATTTATTTTGATTATGGCTAATTGGAGTTCGGTATGCCTCACTTATATTTGTACGTCAGATTCTTTTCCCATGCTTGGGAAATTTTCAGGTGTGTGTCTTCCATTTGCCTCTATTTTATTCTCTTTTTGACTTGTTCCAGGTGGGCTGGAGGTCTGAAATTGCATTTTGCTCCTGTGTCTTGTCATTTTTTATTTCAAAAGTTTTTGTTTTGTTTTCTATGTTATCCTTGTGAGTTTTTGTAGTAGGTAGCTGTCTTGGTTACTTTTCTCTCATTGCTGAGACAAAATACCCAACGCCCAAAATGAAGGAAAAGTTTCTTTAGCTTACAGTTTGTGGAGGTTTCAGTCCATACTTGGCTGGCTCTGAAGCAGGGTGGCACATGGCAGAGGGCAACAGTTCATGGCAACAGAACACAGCAAAAGCAACAAGGGCAAAAAGGGAGGAATGGCGGCAAGCAGCCTCTTACCTTACATGTGCAAAACTATCTGCCCCAGGGCAGGTGTAGCTCTCACACCCATAATCAAACTCTAAAAGCCTGCCCCGTCACTGCAGGAGGATTTGGGGGGACATGCAGACAAAGCATAACAGTAGCTTTAACACTAGTATCAAGGCCTCTCTAGGTAAGGTTTGTTCTTCAGGATGTCTTCTGTGTGTATGAGGTTCTTGGTTTCTGTCTGTCCCAAGATCCTACCTTTGCAATTAAGAGTGAGATGTTGCTGTCTGTCTCAGTCCCCAGCCCTTTGGTTCTGGGGTATGGTGAGGTTATTATCTCAGAGCTTCCCACTGTTATTAGAAAAGTGAGAAAAACTGATTAAAACAGATATGGCATCCTAACTTAAGTAGTATATTTACCAATAATAATAGTATCAAGTGCAGTTTAGAAACTAACAAACTGTGGTAACTATTAATTTTGTACCTGTAACCATAGGAGCAAAATCTACAATTGTATTACAGAACCAATTGTAAATTGGGAGCTTATATGCAAAATGTTTCCCCTTGTTGGAGTGGTTTTACCCTGTTGTGGGGAAATTTAAGAATGATAACGGATAAAACAAAGATAACTGAAAAGAAAGCAGAGCCAGGCTGGAGGACGAAGGGTGATCATGCAGGCTTTGGGAAACCAGCAAAGAGGGTAGAAGAGAAGGAATGAAGGAGTAAGCAAGAGATTATCTACACTTGGGGTCTGGATTGGGGGTGGGACTAGATCTCTGTGGTTGCAGTTCTCCCTAGCCATTTGGAAAAGACAAAAAAAAAAAAAGAGAAGAAAAAAGAAAAGAGAAGAGAAAAAGAAAGAAAAAATAGAGAAGAGGAGGAAGCTCCGCCCACCTGCTTCTATTCTGTATGTCTTTGTTCTCAAGCACAGAGCTGGTTCACCTAACTTACCACCTGCTAGCTTGTATTGTTACTATTGCTTCTGAGAACTTCTTGCCACTAGTCCTGCCTGTCCATCCTGTGCACCCTGGCTGGGGACCCTCCTGTGTGGCTGATGTTTCTGCTGGTCTCTGTGTCTTCCTGCAGAATTCACCTGAATCCCAGCAGTAGGGAAGGGAGGGGCTGGTCTTTGGGCCTTCCCATGCTGTTCACCTGGATCCCAGCAGTCACCAGTGTCTCTCTCTCTAGTTGAAAGTTTTAAGAAAAGATCTCTAGGAAATCATCTAAGCTGTGTAAGAAAGCTTACTTCAAATCACTAAGCATTAACACTCAAACTGATGATTTTTATCTCAGAAGAATGTTTAAAATAGGCCAACTGATGGTTTTTGTTATTGGAATTGCCTCTTCTCCAAGGTTGGAGCAGTACTTTTGGCACTTAAATTTCTCAGTTTACATATAATTTTAAATAACAAGATATTAATTATAAGCCTGAAGATTCAAGATTTATCATTAAACCCAAAACAAAGGAAACCAGAAAGATCATAAATAAAAAGAGCGCTCAGCTTGCAGATATGAGCTCTTTTGGAAAATACAGATTTTCAATTCCAGTTTGTGGTTTGGGCCAAAAAAGTAGCTCTTACCTTTTCAAAGACATTACAGTCATCTTTCTGTATTCATGGGGGATTGGTTTCTCCATTCCCTGGGGATACCCAAGTCCCTTATTTAAAATGACAGTTTTTGCATATAATCTATGCAAACACTATGCATGCACTAATACAAAAAAATAATGACTTATGGTGCCCAATACAATGTAAATGCTATATGAATAGTTGTTGTCTGTTATTTGGGGAACAATGATAAGGAGAAAATGTGTACATATTCAGTACAGACACAGTTTATGCCCCAATTTTCAATATGTGGTTGGTTGCGCCTGCAGATGCAGAATCCAAGGGTGTGGAAGGCCAATTGTGTTGTCTTTGCAACCTTGGGGAGAGTAGACAGGAGCAGGGCAAAAGCAGGTAAAAGACGGTCTTTATAGGACTGTAATCTCAGTATTTAGCAAGATTGGTTTTGGGGGCACATGAATTCACTCAAATGTAGAGTGCAGAAATATTACCAGGCTGTTGTGCTCTGGGAATCATGTAGTAAGACGTTAAGTAAAAAATCCCTCTGATTGTAGCGTTCCTAGAGGGCAGGAACTTTATTTTTGATAACTTGTTTTCATAATACCTACTACATGGCTGTATCTGTTAACTGTTTGTTAAATGAACAAGTGAGTACACTGGCAGCTCCAGTGACATGAATGAATTTGTGGAAGAATTGAGACAACTTTTCTTTCCTGATTTTTAAAAATTTTCTTTGGGGACATCTTTCAGAAAATCAAATATCAAAAAACAGTAAAGAAAACATCTAGATCATAAGAACTGAATTCCATTCTGAGTCATTAAGTGCAAAACATTTCTCCTATGTTTGGATAAAGGTGATTGCCTTAGTCTGTTCAAGATACTATGACAAAATACCTTAGACTTGGTAATTTAGAAGTAACTTGATACTTATTTCTCACAGTTCTAGGGGCTAAAAAGTCCAAGATCGAGGTGCCAGCAGATTCAGTGTCTCTTGAGACAACTCACCACTCTTCACCAATGACCCTTCTTGCAGTGTCCTCACAGGACAGAGGGGATGCCAGCTTTCTTGGGCCTCCATGAGAAGGGCAGTAATTCCATTCAGAAAGGCTCCAGCTCTGCTTCCTACTCATCTCCTAAAGCATTACCTTTCGTACTATGACTGTTAGGTTTCAACATACAAATTCTGAGGACACACAAAACATCCAGACCACAGTAGTGGTCCTCTATGAGATTATTTAAGCAGTTAATAATAAAAAGTTAGCTAAGATTAGGGATAGAAAACACATTGACAATTCACTGCTCAACGCCCCTACTATGTAGAAAGGGAAGTAGTCATACGATGACTTAGAATCATAACCTCTATGGCATGCTGCCCAGTATGGTTGCCACTAGCCACATGTAACCATTATAATTAAATTTTAAAAGATGAATTAAAATTCAGTTCTCTGACTTACAGTAGTCATTTTTCAACTTTTTCAAATCATGGATGTGAGGGACATCTGACTGTGACCTCTGTCATCCCATTGACTCCCAGGGTTGACCTGGCTGATCTGGCTGGTTAGACAGGTGTCCCCTTCCTCCCTCACCATGGCATGTTCGTCCCTCCTGAAGCAGCAAGCTCAGTCAAAGAGGACAATCGCCTGCAATAGAGGAGGACCACTTCCTCAGTCAAGGACATATGAGCAACTGTGCTCCTCTGCTAGAACCTCCAAAGTAGCTCTCAAGTTCTCAAAGAGCAAATGTGGTTGGTGGCTACCATATTGAACAGTGCCAATTATAAAACATTTCCATCATGGAGAAATTCTATGGACAGTATTAGACTTTTCACCAAAGCTCTCTTTCCACTGTACCTTGATGAGTGGGTTCTTTATCAGCAACATCTTATGACTCTTAACATTGTGCAATATATTTTGATGAATTTTTTTTTTTTTTTGTCTTTTTGAGACAGGGTCTCACTATGCAATTAAGGCTGGCCTTGAGCTCACTCTGTAGTGCAGGCTGGTTTCAAACTTTCAACCATCTTCCTGCCTCAGCTTCCAGCATGCTGGGATTACAGGTGTGCGCCACCACACCTGGCATAGTTAATAAATGTTTGAAAGTTGGAAAGAATGTGTGAAACATTTTCGTTGCTTATTTTCAGTTTTGATTATCCTCAGAGACCCATGGGGTGTGTGAAGTTATTTTAGACATCAACAGCCTTAAGTGAGTAATCACAGGGTCACATTCTTCAGACAGAATGAAAAAGAGAGGATTTATCTGGCCCTTGTCTGCCTGATGTGAGATGAAGAGTTCATTTCAGGTCTGTGTCAAATGAAAGTAACTTCTTAGTTGAAGTTTTAAACATCCCTGCTTAATTTATCCTTTTCTATAAGGACCAGAGCATACAAGTTAATCTGGCTTTTAATGATCTAATATTAATGGCTTTTTAAGTTTGTCCCTTATGCTCCTTGTTATGGTTAGTGGCTAGATGCCCCCCCCCCCCCAGTCTCACACAGCCGTAGGTGTGGCTCTGTCAGAGGTGGCTTGATCTAGACTGTGGTGCTGGGATCAGGGATGTGTGATTACTAAGTCAGCCCACTGTCTGGTTTGGCATATTTCTGGCTATGATTAAGGATGTGAGTGCTACACACACCCTAGGGTGGTCGCTTGCATAAAATATATGGGACAGAAGGGGCTAACACGCTCTCACGTGCCTGCTTGCCGTGGACTTTTCTCTCTGTCATGCCCCTCTTCCATACCGCCCTGCCTTGAAGCCACACAACTATGGACTGAAACCTCTACAAACTGTGAGCTAAAATAAACTTCTCCTTTAACTCTGGGTGTTGGGTATTTTGTCTCTGCAGTGAGAAAAGTAACTAAGACAATCCTACATTCAATTTAACATAACATGATCTTTTTCCTTTGTGTGGTTCTGATAGATCATAGTAGTAATTGGGTTATTCTAAATATAACAGTGAAATAAGTGGAGGTCAGTATCAGCCTTTTACTTCTGATGTATTTACTCAACCAATTAACATTTTGGGGAAGCCTAGAGTCGAAGGCCTTGCAGGTATACTTGATTGCTGAATGGCAGGAAGCTTTAGTACTTGTACCATGTTCGCAAGCTCTAGGGTTTAGCGTATAGCTGCTTGGGGCGGGGGTGTTATTCTGTGTATTATGCCCTTCAGGACAGCTGCCCCTGCTCTTGTCTGCCTGGACTGCTCTCCCTCAATGATCTCCATATCTTGCCTCCTAAACAGTTTTACTTAAAGCTTTATGATTGCTGAAAATCAAAACTGCTAAGTAACTTCCCATTGCCCTTCCCAGTTTATTTTTTCCCAAGGCACTTAAGGTCAACTAACACACTCTACATTTATGTGTCCTACTGTTAGCACTTTTCCCCACTGCAATGGAAGCCTGTGATGGACAGAGAATTTTGTGTGTTTTGCTCACTTCTGCATCCCCAGAATTCATAACAGTACCTGGCATAGAGGATGCACTCAGTAAATATTTGATGAATATATGAATGAGGGCTTTTCATCTTTCATCAGTTGGAGGTAGGATGCACTTCAACCAAATATGTGAATCAGGCTTGATTGACAACCATGCTTTGAGAACTATGGCACTAAAAAAATGTAAATGTAAATGAAATAGTCTCTATAGCCTAATAGCAAGGTTATACACATGAATGTGCCGCCTGCTTCATCCTGGAATCCCCAACTGATAACCTTTGTATTCAGGGACGAGCACAACTTGGGCAGCTAACGGTTATGTCAGTATCTTAGTCCTTTTGTGCCATTGTAAAAAATACTTGAGACTGGTTAACGTACAGGGAACACAGATGTATTGGATCACAGTTCTGGAGCCCAAGATGTCTAAGGTCAAGGAAATGGTCATTCTCTTCTTCCAAGATGGCACCGTGTATCGTAAGACCTCTACGAGGGAGGAAGGCTGGGTCCTCACCAGGCAAAATGCAGAAAGGCCAAGTGGCAAAAGGTGGCAGAAATCATCCTTTTTATAACAGCATTAATCCCTCACTCATGGCTTCGTCATCTCTTAAAGGCTTCACCTCTTAATATTATTACAATGCAAGAAAATTTCAAGCTGAATTTTGGGAGGGGACAGACATTCAAACCATAGCAGTCAGGGTACTGTAGGAGGTAAAATTCTTTGCCTTGAGAAAACTCATACCATCTCTTAGTAAGTCCATCTCTGGCAGTGTTTCCTCAATCATTGTTTCAGGCCCACCAATGTCTATCCCACACTTCTTCGCTAAAAAACCATGATTTGATTCTTGGAAGCAACATGCTCAGTGTCTTAGTCACTTTCTTGTTGGGACTCAATACCTGACACCAGCAAGTTCGAGGAGGGCCTTATTTTGGCTCACAGTTTATAGTGGTTTCAGTCCTTAGACATCTGGTTCCAGGATGGAAGTAGTGTGATGGAAGGGCCCAGGAGGGGGACAGAAGCAGAGAGAGGAGGGTGGAACCGGGAGGGAGGTACATCCTACCAAGTCCTGCCTCCACTGACTGACCACCTTTTCCAACCAAATCCAACCTGCCAACATCACATTTAGCCTGAGGGCCTCCCTGATTTAACTGTCTTAAAAGCCCCAGGATGGGTGTGGTGGCACACAGGCCTGTAACCCTAGCACTTGGGAGGCTGAGGAAGGAGGGTTGGTTCAAGTTCAAGGCCAGCATGGGATACATAGTGAGTTCAAGGCCAGCGGGAAATATATGAGACCCTGGTATTTTTTTTTTTTTAAGCCCCAGCTATCAGCAAGTGAGACTTTAGGGGGAAACATCTAGACATAAACCATAACACTCAGCAAAATGCTACACCCACACTTTCTAGTCTTCTTGCAGCTACAATTGTCCTTGAAAATATGAGAAAGGCCTGTATAGGATACAGGGAGCCCCTTAAACAGGACTGCTCAACTGGAAAAGTGCCTTTTGGGCTTCTCTGCTATCTCCTTTCCTAAAATAGGACTGACTGTCAGGGGCTTGAGAAAGTCCTCCTTGGAATAGGAGATTATATGGAAGGAAGCCAAGTGTTGAACGTGATGGACCAGACAGACAGCAGAGGCTGGATTTCTGAGGGCCCTGGAGCTAGCATCTCAGACCTGGAGTGCTCACCTCCAGACCTATGTCATGGTCTGACTACTCTCCTGGCCTCCTCTGACTCCCTCTCTGCATGAGATGAATAAGCCACTGGGTTGGTTGTTTTCCTTTGCAGTCCTTGTCCAGAGGTCCATTCTCCTTTCTCTCTTCCATAGTCTGCCCATGCTGGATTAACTAATGGTCAACATAAAATACCCGGCTGGGCTGAACCAGTGTGGTGCTGGGTGTGGAGGCCCACCTGAGGGTTGTTGCCAACAACATAAAAGGAGAACTGGAGGGGGAGATGGTGCGCTGTTGATTCTCCTGCAAAAGCTTGTCACACTGGTTTTTCTGATATGAACGCAGCTGTTATTAGAGGAGCTCTGCCTTGCTGTCGCTGAGGATGGCTGGGTTCTCGCTAGGGGAGCTCTGGTCCTCGCCTTGAGTGTTGCTTCCTGGCTCCAGCGCAGATCCTTCACCCTGCTGGCACAGACTTTCTAGCGTCCACCACTGACCTTTGGGCCTTCTCAGTGCAGATCCTTGATACAGACTTGCATGAGACATTTTCATGGGCTCCAGTTGGACTAATGAAGGACATTGCCATGGGGACACTGCTCTAGGTCTTCAACTGGACTCATGTAGGACATTGCTGTGGGATCCAGGCCCTCAGCTGGATTCTTTGGATCTCCAATGCATGGGGATTATTTGAACTCTTCTGCATTTGACTTTTTGGGTGAATATTATAAAATAATCCTATAAATTATGCATCCAGTAATAAATCTATTCCTTTGTAAACCGTGAGTACAACAGTGCCCTTGAAGGCTCCTGTGTCTTCTGGGGTCTAGTTGGATTTGGCCAATTGAGGCACCTGGAAAGACATCAGTGTGGGAGTAGAGAATGACACATTTCCTTACTTCCTCTCTGCTTGGGTTATCTTGGGCCCAGCAGGGGCTCTGTTCCTCTGTGGTCATGGTGCCTGCCCGAGTCCCCTCCTCCAAGGGGCAGGGTCTTGATGGGAGACTGTGACACACGCCACCTCTCCCCACATCCCTTCAGGGCATTGCCTCCCACTGCTGCCAGCTACCTGGAGCATGAGCTCCCTTGTTGGTTTCCTTAACCTTATCTACAGATCTATAAATAGTGGCCTCTTCAATCTTTGTTCAGTTAAACCCTTTCAAATGTGTCATCTGCCTCATGCTGGGATCCCCAACTGATAGAGCTTTGTATTTAGGTTCCCTACTGGATTTGGTGAAATTTAATCCTGACTGTTACAGCCTACAGGGACCAGGTGGCTGGAAAAATATCTATATTTAAAGCCTAGATTCACACAGTTCATAAAATGAACACATTGTGGAAATAATCTTTGCCTTAAATTTTCTTTGCAAACTAAGGGAGTTTTTTTTTTTAAATTTCCCTTTCTAACGCTCCTGTTCTTGGCCTCTCACTAAGTTTTTCCTCATAAGTTTATCTACTAGTCAGGGGCCCATCTATTTGATGTCCTTTGACTAATCAGTCTGTCAAAATGGGTTATTGGACATTTCTTTCTCTTTTAATTTTAAAAATAAAGGAATAAAACATTAACAAACAGACATCCATTTACAAAATAGCATAAGAACAATACAAACAATACAGAGTTGCAGACAAAGTGGTAGGAAATTAACAATGGTTGCTGTATTACTATTGATACATTCGAAGTAGTTTCTCAGGAAGACAAATAGAGACATGCAATAGTGGACATTTCTTGAGCATTGCCCTGTGTAAGGTGCTGAGGTTCAGTGGTGAGGAAGACGAATAAGCTCTGCTGTAATGGAGCTCACTCGCTTGGCAGGGAAGTCAGACAGCAGACGGGTCCTTACTAGTGTGAGCTATTCCCATGGAGTCCAGTGAGTGTATAACCCAGTGGAGGAATATAGGCAGGGACATGGGGAGATGGCATTTAAGTGATGACATGAGTTAAATGTTGAGTAAAAAAAGAGAGAAACATGGAGATGGGATCAGGGTGAATTTTCAAGGTAGATAGCATAAAAGGCCTCGTAAGGGAGACTGAGCCTTATGTATTTCTGAAATTGAGGGCATTCTGGGCAGAAAGTGGGAAGGGGAAGGCTGGGGTGGTGGGCAGAGGCCAGAATCTATAGGGTTTGTGAGGCTTTTTAGAAGATTTTAGATTTTAGTCAAAGGGCAATGGGAAATCATCTGTGGTGATCCTAAGACTGCCTCACAGGCCTTGAGTGACAGGGAGTGACATCATGCAAGGGGCCAACAGCTGTGCTCTGAGTCCATCTCTCCGTTTGCTCTGAGTCTGGCATAGGGAGCTCCAGCCAGTGCCTGACCAAGCAAAGTTCAGCAGTTCCATCCCTGGGGGACGGAGGACTCCTTGGGAGGCCATCTTCATTCAAGTGATGTTGCAAGCAAGTTCATCAAGAATGACATTCACAAGAGACCAAAAGAGCAGGAACAAAGCTTTATTGAGCTGGCTGATGGACAGTACCTAGATAGGCGCCAGAGAAGATGATCTGAGTCTCACCTATGGTTTAAGTACATTTTTTAGGTTTCCATAGTAATCATCACCTCATCTCTGGGAACCCTACAAGAATGTCACACAATTATCACAAAGTGTACTTCTCCCAGAAGCCGTGGGACAGCTGGATTCCAGATGACCATTGCAGTTTAACTTTCGGCCTACTTCCCAATCTGTCTTGTTTGTCCTGTTCCCATTTCATGACTTTGCTCTCCTTTAGGTGAGCCGATAACTAACCAAGGGGAGGGGGTGAGGAATAGGGTCAACTACAGTTCAAGTGAACTTAAGTGACTTCTCTTTGACATGAAGTTAAAGAAAGAAGATGGAGTCTCGCCCTATCACAAGGACTTCCCTGTAACCATATTTTCCTCACACTGCATGGGACTCAGGGCGCTTCTGCTTACCTTCCTTCCCTCTTTTCTTCACTTTGACTTGTGGCTCTGCTGTCCTGCTTTAACTCCATTTTCTCTCATAGCCATTTTCCCTAATAACATCTTTGTATGTTGAATTCTGCCTTGGTGTCTGGGATCTGAGCAATACATTGTAAGAGGGGCATTTACTAACAAGCGTGTTGGATGGGGGTCCTGTCAGTGAGAGAAACAAAAATCATATCATATTCAACATGGTTGAAGGACCATGCTGTTTAGCTAAGTCCCTGCCTAATGACTACGGAAGGATTTTGAGCAAGCAAAAGCAAGTGAGGTTTAGGTATTTAAGAAGGAATTTTGGGGTGCTGTGACCAAGTAGAAGATGAGTTAGGAGATAGGAGAGTCTAGTGACGAAATGGTAAAATATTTATGGAGCAACTAGCACTGTAGTCCAGCCAAGACCTCATGGCCTAGGGCTTCAATTCCCATCTTGTCCGTACCCTTTTTGTAACGTGGGTGACAAAACCCTAACCCTAGCCCGCCTTCTCTCTGCCTACCCAGGCCTGAGTGGCTGCTGGAGTATGCATAGGCCACATCACACATCTGGGGCCATTTCACCTTCCTAGCCTCTGACCAGACTCAACCTCAGGCTCTTTTAATCAGTCTCTATTCCTCATTCTTCACAGTAGGCTTGTTTTTATTTTTGTGTTTCTTTAAAACTCCTCTCTGTTTTCTTTAAACCTAACCTGCCAGCACCTGTTCTCATTCACAGGAAGTGACTGCATCTTTAACTTCACATTGAAATTAAAGTCAGTAAATAAAAACTTCAACTTTTTGCCATCAAATCACCAAACTTCAGTGTTTGAACATCATTCTCTCTGCCTCGTCTTTTAAGACTTGTCTGTTTTCCTCAGGTGAGTGAAAATTAGGAAGGCCATTGTTTTGGACAGAACACTTGTGCCAGACCCCATCAGAACAGATAAAAACCAAAATGGAGGCATTCGTGCTAAAAATCCATGACACGGAGCCGAAACTGAATTGTTTGTCTGCCCTTCCGAGAAATCAGGAGAGAGATAATACCCACGTCCCTAAATAGGGCCAGTTTTAGCTGATCTGCTAAGGAAGTCCCCTCTGCTTTAAATCTTACACGGAAAGTGCCTCCTAGTAAACTAATGTTCACAGATCAGCTTTTTATACAGGGACACCTGATTTACTGTATCTTGCTTTGTTGTATTTTGTGGATATTGCTGCTGCTTTTCTCTATCTTCTGTTTTTACAAGTCGAAGGACCACAGCCACTCTGTATTAAGCAAATCTATTGGCATCCTTTAGTCTCTGTGTCACATTTGATATTTTAAAATTGATATATGTTTAGAATAAGGTTATTGTATACTTAGTAGACTACAACATAGTATAAACATAACTTTTATACGCTGTGGGAAACCAAAAAAAAATTCCCATGGCTCCCTGTTTTGTGCTATTTTGCTGTTATTGCAGGGGTATAAAACCCCACCTTCAGGTGCCCCAAGGTGTGCTGTCAGGCCGCTTCACTGTTCCCGCTCAAGCTAACTTGTAAAAACAGGCTCTTCTGTCCTGCTGAACACCTCTCTATTCTGAGATGAGATGCTGCCTGATTCACGAATTGCACGTAAAAGCCAATTAGATTATTTCATGAGATTTGTTGCAATGTCTTTGACACCTATCTCTCGTATGTGAACACATTTTATCTACTTCCTTCTGCTGTTTCTGAGAGATTCAGACCTGATTCTCCAACAGTTCTTTGTACTGGTTCCTTAGTACCTGGCTCATTTATTTATTTATTTAGCTAGTTAGCTAGCTGGCTGTGTAAAAGAAGAAAGAGAAGACCTCAAGCACGACACCCCTGCTTACATTCCTTTGGGGTGAGTGCTGGGTATGAAATCCTTGGGGCTCAGCGCTGCCCTGGAGAGCTGCTTTAGCCTGATCTCCAGGTGAAAGTACTACAGTCCAGTGCTTCCTCCTGTGCGTCCTAAGCTGCTGTTGTCCACGAGCTGTTCTCGTGCCCGCGCCGTGTCCACTGCTATTCTCCCCACAGTGACATGTATTCTGAGTTTTATTTTTTTGTTAAATTGACAAAAATTTTAGTACACAAAATTTCCATTCAGAAGTTCCTCAAATGCACTTAGTTACAGAGCACAGTATACAACCTGCTCCAGACTGACTTTATCAGAAATGTAACTGGCGAAGAGCATATCCTTGTTTATGGCTCTGTGCCATTTTTTTGGACTAACCCTGGGCCATTTCAGTGCTATGATGCTGTGCTCTCTGGCTGAGCTGGAATCATCCTGGACTTCTCGGGAAACACACTCAAATCTACTACTGCACAAATTGGTCATTGTAGGAATTTGGAACTTTAAGGGGTCATATAGCTAGTTCTTCCTCTATTTTTATGTCAGTTAATACAAGGACTTAAGCAAATAATTCTATCTTTGTTTTAAAGAGCACCAAAAATTATGGGATGTACATGTAGCTTTTCAAAACACACAGCTCTCGTGTAATAAGATCTGACCTTCATGTAGTACATATACAACTTCAGGTTGATTTTCCTTGAGCACTTGATACTCTTAATACTAAGTTTAAAAAAATTTCCCCTGGAATTTACATTTAGCTTGAGTTACTTGTCTTCCTTTTCTCCTTCACAGTCTATTCACAGGGTTGTCTGGGTTTTCTGCTGTCAGCCCTTCACCTCAGGCACTCCCACTTCCATCCTTGGCACTCCGGAGAAAGGGCTCTAATCAAGGAAACCACTGGCCTTTATTGCTAACTATGACAAATGCTTTTCATGTCTTAGCGTAACCTCTCAGCAGCACTTGAGGAAGTTGCCCGCTCACTTTCTTCCTGTGGTTTCCATGACAGTGCACTCTTTTGGTTCTTTTATCTTCCCTACCTCTCTGGATACTTTTCTGTCTTTTTCTACCCATGTCTTAAGTCTTTGCATACCATACATCCTGTCATAGAGAGGAGAAAGCAATGGCACAGTAGCCTGACAATTTAAAGACACTGGTACCCAGCAGTGTTACCTGTCTTCATACTAGGGAAAAAAAATCAGTTCCCATCCTGCTTGTTATGGTTTGGAGGATATTTTGGAAGGGGGAACAATATAATACAGGACACATATTTTATAAGATTATTTACAATAGTCACCCAAAGAACAAGATACAAAAGAGTATAGGAAGTCTGTGCACACACTAAGACCAAGGAAACTAACCAAGGGCCTGGATCCCACAGCAATGTCCTACATGAGTCCAGCTGGATACCTAAAAGCCATAACAATGCCTCCCACAAATCCAGCTGGAGGCCCAGAGCCCATAACGATATTTCACACAGGCCTGTTGCATAGATCTATGCTGGGAAGGCCCAAAGGTCAGTGGTAGAATCTAGAAAGTCTGTGCCAGCAGGATGAAGGATCTGTGCTAGCAGGCTGAGAATCTGCACTGGAGCCAGGAAGCAATGCTCAGAAGAACCAGAGCTCCCCTGAAAGGTACCACAGCCATCCTCAGCAACAGTGAGGTCCTGAGCTCCTCCAATGATCAAGATGGTTGAGTTCCTGTCAGGAAACCAATGCAACAAGCTTCTCCTGGAGACTGGCAGTACACCATTTTCCCCTCTGGAGCCAGAAAGCGATGCTCAAAGTGAGGACCAGAGCTCCCCTAAAGTGAAACAAACCCATTCATAGTGCCAACAAGGTCCCGAGCTCCTCAGAGGATGAAAACAGCCAAATTCACCCAGAAAGCCAGGATGACGAGCTCCTCCAAAAGAACCAGCAGCTCCTTATAGCTTCCACCAGCTCCAACAGCCTTTCTCTGCTCCCAACAGCCTCCCTCCTCCTTCTCCAGTTCTGCCTCTTACGCTGCTGGCAACAATCTCCAGGCCTCCCACATCCAGCACCATGCTTACTCAGTTCAGCAGGGGGTTATAAGCTGACCACCAGTTGTCAATCCACTACACTGCTATATAGATGAATTTAAAAAAAAAACATTAAAGTTGTGTGTGTGTGTGTATTTGTGTATGTGTGTGTGTGTGTGATACTTGGAATTGAACCCATGGCCTTTGTACTGAGCTACATCTCTGGTCCTTTAATAAAATTTTTTTTGTTTGAGACAGGGTCTCACTAAATTGTTAAGTTGCACAGGCTGGCCTCAACTTGTGATCCTCCTGCCTCAGCCTCCAAGAATTCTGGGACTATAGGTATGTGCCACCATGCCTATCTTCAAAGTCTCATTTTCATTTCAAACTACCCTTTGCTCTAAACTTTCAATCCTTCTCTCTATTGTGTTTGACATAATTCATGAAACAAAGTTTCCATGAATGTCTCAGTTTTTCTGGGCTTCTTGGTATACATGGGGATGTGCTCACAACTGAGTGAATCACTGAGAGTGAATGCATAGTACATATTTCCAAAATTCAACATAAGTTCAAGATCAAACCATGGCATATCGATCTCTTTCTGTTTCCCAAAATATTGTTAGGTGGTTTGTGGCAGGGTTTAGAAGGTAATTTGAGTATGTGATGCGAAAAGAGATTTGACAAGGACTCCCATGAAATTCTTTAGAACAGGGGAAAAGTATGGTCTTGTATATGGGGACACTTGTGATTGAATGATGCTGAGCAAGATAGAGATCAACAACTGATGTGTGAGTAAAAGGAAGTTTCACATGGATCAGGATGTCATGTAGAAGGACACACTCTGTAATTATAGTTGCTAATATGTAGCCACTTACCACACAGAACTTTGAAATTGTGGGGTTTAGGGTTCTGAGTGATTGTAGGATTGTGTGTGTCAGGGACCCAGTAGATTCTCCCAGCAATGCACCTAGTGGCTACATGAACTGTAGAGGTGACAACAGCCTGACACTTATACATTTAGTGCTGTAAATCTCCCTTTCACTGAATCCTAGGAATTAAAGACTAAGGCATGTAAGAAAAATCTATCAGGTCAGCAGTTGAGAGATCGCATGGGAACATGTTTTCAAAGCACAGGCAGTTTCAAAAGGAAGAGAGCCAGGAAGAAACATGATGATTGGATGTTCGTGGGTAAAAAGAAGAGCTAGTGTACTTAATCTTTTTGTTTGTTTGTTTAACTTTTTTATTTTAAAGAGAATTAAAAAGAACAATAGCAAAATGCCAACAACATAGATGAAAACAAAACAAAGTAAAAACAACAAGAATACAGGGTTTTAGAACAAAATGATAGGGATTAACAGTGGTTGTTATAGTACATATTTTTATCTTCATCAAAGTTAGTCAGGTTGTTGTTCAAAGAAAAATACACAAATATTGAAATAATGTTATATTCTGTCTGACACTATCTATCTCCATACTGTACTGATACCTATAGGTTTCTATAACACTGTAAATTCAGCAAGGGAACAGATCACAAAACTTGTTAACCTTGACTTGTTATGTCATGATACTATTAATTTGTATTTTGACATTTAAGAGTATATTCACTTGTAAGTTCCCAGACAATTTTGAACTACATACTAAACTAAGATTTACAATGATCTGAAGCAGAGATACTTATGTTTTATGGACAGTTAAGCAGATCACAAAAATAATGTTTACTAAGTTATAAAGACAACAAATTTTTATCCAGATTTTGTGTTCTTTTTCTCCATTTCTTTTTATTTATTTTTATTTTAAAAATAAAAGAATGAAAACATATTAACAAACAGACATCCATTTACAAACTAGCACAAGAATAATACAAGCAATACTGAGTTACAGACAAAGTGACAGGAAATTAACAATGGTTGTTGTATTTCATACTGATATCTTCAAAGTGGTTTCTCAGGAAAATAAATATAGACATGCAAGATTGATCAAATAGAAGGCCTGTGCCTGGATGCAGCCACGCCACATCTTCCGTCACAGAGGGAGGCTGGCCTGCAGCGCCACCTGAGCAGCGTTTGTGTGGAACTCTTCTTGGGTAAGGCCAGCACCTGTGCTCTGCTCCACATCTTCGAGTTGGGAAGGAGCTTCGACTGGGAAGGCCCTACCTGTTGGTGGTTGAGACCTGCAATGTGGAAACAACTTCAGGCTCTATGATCCTTGGGGTTGGGAAGAGAGGCCTGCTCTCCCCTGACCAACTACCTAAGGATCCCAAAGCAGTGCCCTCTACCTAACCATCATCGGCTTCAAGGCTAAGGCCTGCATGCTTCCTGTCCACGGACTGGAGACTCTGGTACCAAAGCCCAGCACTCCCCCACCATCGCAGATGTGGTCTGAGCCATGCACCCCAATAATTTCCTGGGGTTTCTGGGCCCAATGGTCCACAGTCTGCTACCACCTTGGGATTAGTTTGATATCCAGGTCAACGAGGGTCCCTAGAGTCCTTTGTGATCTTCCTGGGTTGTTTGTAGCTCAGCACTTGTCATCTGACATTCAAAATGACAAGACATAGGAACAAAATGCAGTCTCAGAACACAACTCCACCTAGAACAAGTATAGGAGACAATGACATAGGAGAACTAGGAAGCCACATGCCTAAAACTTCTGAAATGATCACATCTGAAGTACACAAACAACTGCATCAGGCCATAGAAGAGATTAAATCAGAAATAATCTCTCAGGCAAAAAATGAAAATAATAATGGAAGAAATGCTCAGCACATACAGAGAAGGAACAGATAAAAGACTAGAAGATCAAAGGCAACAAATGGAAACATTACATGAGCAATTTAGGAATGAATTAGAACACATGAAACAGACTCAAAGAGATTTCCAGGACATGAAAACTTCCACTGAAATCTTACAAAACTGCTGGAATGAAGCCAAAGATGGAATTTCAGATCTTGAAGACAGCATGACAGCTAACGATTGTGAAATGAAGGATCTCTTAAAGTCATCAAGGATACAGGAAAAATCAATCCAACAGCTGCAAGATGAAGCAAAGAGAAATAATGAGCAAGTAATAGGAATCAGTGAAACAGCAGGGGGCAACACAAATGACATAAAAAGAATATTTGCAGAAATAATAGCAGAAAACTTCCCAAGCACGGTAAAAGATACTGATGTGCAGGTAAATGAGGCATATAGAACTCCAATGAGCCACTACCCAAATAAAACCCCACCCAGACAAATGATAGTGAAGATCCCAGATATCCAGCAAAAGAACACAATATTAAAAGCTGCTAGAGAAAAGAAACAGATCACCTATAAAGGAAAGCCCATCAGAATCACAGCAGACTTCTCAACAGAAACCATGAAATCAAGAAGAGCTTGGAGTGAGGTGTTACAGATTCTCAGACAAAACAGCTTCCAACCTAAACTGATGTATCCTGCAAAACTATCCTTCAAATTCAATGGAAAAAGAAAATATTTCCACAACAAAGAACAACTGAAAAACTTCATGAGTGCCAAACTAACATTACAAAAATTACTAAAAGATATTCGAGACAGAGAAAAATGAGACCAGAATCTCAAGAACAACAATAGAAAGGAACCCTGAAGCAGAACAAGCAATTAAACAAATAGCAAAAGTAGGAAAGCAACAGCAAGTAAACAGCATGACAAGAATAAACCAACATATAACAGTTGTAACCATTAATATAAATAGCCTCAATTCACCAGTCAAAAGAAATAGACTGGCAGAGTAGATTAAGAGACAAAATCCCACAATATGCTGTATACAGGGAACACACTTTACTCAAAAGGAAATCCACAAACTGAAAGTCAAAAGGATTGAAAACAATTCTCCATGCAACAGTTTCCCAGAAAAAAGCAGAGGTAGCTATTATGTTTGCAGACAATGTAAACTTCAAACCAAAAACAATCAAGAGAGACAAAGAAGGCCACTACATACTAGTTAGGGGAAAGCTGCAAGAGGAAGAGGTAACAATCCTAAACACGTATGCATCAAATACTGGAGCACCAAACTATATAAGGCAAATCTTAATGGACAAAAAAACCAAATAATCAATAACACTATGGTAATAGGGGAAGTAATAGGGGATCTACACACCCCTTTGATGCAAAGGTACAGGTCAACTGGACTAAAACTCAGCAAAGATATAACAGACCTGAACCAAATATGTGAACAAATGGACTTAGTAGATGTATACAGAGTATTCCACCCCACAACATCAGAATACACATTTTTCTCAGCTGCACATGGGACTTTCTCCAAAATAGACCACATTCTAGCCCATAAAGCATACCTACCTAAATGCAGAAGAATTAAAATTATCCCATACATATTATCTGACCACAGTGCAATGAAATTGGAAATTAATGACAAAGGGAATTCCAAAAACTCCATAAACACTTGGAAATTAGACAACTACCTCCTGAATAACCAATGGGTCACAGAAGAAATTAAAGAAATTAAAAAATACCTACAAACAAATGAAAATGCAAATACAACTTACAGGAATCTGTGGGATGCAATGAAAGCAGTCCTCAGAGGAAAATTTATAGTGATGAACTCACACATAAAGAAAAAAGAAAGAGAGTAAATAAATAGCCTAATGCTGCACCTCAAACTTTTAGAAAAAGAAGAACAAGTCAAGCCCAAAGCCCAAAGAAGGGAGGAGATTATAAAGCTTAGGGCAGAAGTTAATACAATTGAGATGAAGAAAACTCTTCAAAAAATAAGTGAATCAAAGAATTGGTTCTTTGAAAGAATAAATAAAATTGATAAACTCCTAGCCAACCTTATTAAAAAAAAGAAAGGAAGGAACTCAAATTCACGCAATAACGAATGAAAAGGGTGAAATCACCACAGATCCTACAGAAATTCAAAAAATCATTAATATCTACTTTGAGAATCTTTACTCCCATAGGATAGAAAACTCAGAAGAAATGGACAGATTCCTAGACATGTATGAATTACCAAAGTTGAACCAGGAAGATATAAAAATCCTGAACAACCCAATATCAATTAATGAGATTGAAAATGTCATTAAAAACTTACCAACAAAGAAAAGCCCAGGCTCTGATGGATTCACAGCAGAATTTTATAAAACATTCAGAGAAGATTTAATGCCAACACTCCTCAAACTCTTCAATGAAAATGAAAAAGAAGCAATTTTCCCTAATTCATTTCTGGAGGCAAATATTATACTGATACCAAAACCAGAGAAGGACCCAACCAAGAAAGAGAACTATAGGCCAATGTCTCTAATGAACATAGATACAAAGATACTCAATAAAATACTAGCAAATAGAATGCAGCGAATCATAAGGAAAATTGTACACCATGACCAGGTTGGATGCATTCCAGGAATGCAGGGATGGTTCAATATTTGCAAATCAATTAATGTAATACACCATATCAATAGAGCCAAGGACAAAAACCCCATGATCATCTCAATAGATGTGGAAAAAGCTTTTGAAAAGGCCAACATGCATTCATGCTAAAAACCCTAGAAAAAAATAGGAATAGATGGCCTTTACCTCAATCTGATCAAAGCCATCTATAACAAACCAACAGCCAACATCATACTAAATGGACAAAAACTGAAAGCTTTCACTTTAAAGTCAGGAACACGGTAAGGATGTCCACTGTCACCACTACTATTGAACATAGTTCTGGAAGCATTAGCCAGAGCAATTAGACAAGAGAGAGAAATAAAAGGAATAGGGATAGGAAAGGAAGAAGTAAAACTATCACTATTTGTAGATGACATGAAACTTTACATGGAAGACCCTAAAAACTCCACAAGAAAACTCCTGGAATTAACTGACAAATTCAGCAGTGTAGCTGGATACAGAGTTAACACCCCAAAATCAATAGCATTCCTATACACAAACAACAAACAGACTGAGAGAGAAATTGAGGAAACCATACCTTTTACAATAGCAACCAAGAAATTGAAATACTTAGGAATCAATCTAACAAAGAATGTGAAAGATTTATTCAGTGAAAACTACAGTACTCTGAAAAAGGAGATCGAAGAAGATTTCAATAAATGGAAAAACATACCCTGCTCATGGTTAGGAAAAACTAACATTGTAAAAATAGCCATACTACCAAAACTGTTGTACAGATTCAATGCAATTCCCATTAAACTACCATTAGCATACCTCACAGATCTAGAGAAAATATGCCTCAAATTCATCTGGAACCAGAAGAGACCCAGAATAGCAAAAGCAATCCTGGGCAATAAGGACAAGTCAGGTGGAATCACAATCCCTGACCTGAAATTATACTACAAAGCTA
>PVLD010023971.1:0-26370 GCA_004027595.1 Dinomys branickii | reverse complement strand
CAGCATCCAGAGCTAATTCCCTTCTATGTTCTCTATAATTCTGTATTTCCTCAGTCGTTTTTGTATTGGCAGAAATGAAGATAACTTTATATTATACAGCATCCAGTGCAAATTCCCTACTATCTTATCTATAATTTGGTATTTCCTTTAATGTTTTTGTGTTAACTAATGTGAAGATAACTATGTAATACAACATCCATTTCTAATTCCCTACTATATTCTATATAACTTTGTATTTTCTGTATTGTTTATGGCTTTTCTGGTTCATATGTCTCCATTCTTTTGTCTTTAAAATAAAATTAAAAAAAAAAAGACTATATCTATATGTGTTTTCCTGAGCATACACTTTGAAGTTATCAATATGTAATACAACCACTGTTAATTCCCTGTCACTTTGCCTATAATTCAATTCTTATTGTACTGTTCTTGTACTACTTTGTGTCTCTTTGTTAATGTTTTTCATTTTTTTTTCTTTTTTACTTTTAAAAATAAAAAATAAATAAATAAATGAAACGCAATCTCAGAACTCCACCTTACCCTGAACAAGTTCAGGAGACATTGACATAGGAGAACTTAGCAAATACACACTTGAAATTGCTGACATTATTTCAGTGGAAGTAAAGAAACAATTCCATCAGGCCATAGAAGACATCAGATCAGAAAAAATCTCAGGCAAAAAGTGAAATGACAATAATAATGAAAGAACTTCTCAGCACATCTAAACAAGATATACATAAAGAATAGATGAGCATAGGAAACTGATGGCAATGTTAAATGAACAATATAGGAGTGAACTAGAATGCATGAAACAGATTCAAAGAGATATCCAGGAAATCAAAATTTTCACTGAAAGCCAGCAAAACTGCTTCAATAAAGCCAAAGATAGGATTCCAGTTCTTGAAGACAGCATGGTTGCTAACGATTGCAAAAGGAAGGATCTTTTAAAATTAACCAGGAACCAGGAAAAATCAGTTCAACAGCTTCAAGATGAGGCAAAGAGAAATAATGTAAGACTAATAGGAATCAATGAAACAGCAGGAGGCAACATAAATGACATAAGAGAATAACTGCAAAAATAATAGCAGAGGGCTGGGGATATAGCTCAGTGGAATAAGTGCCTGCCTAGCAAGCGCAGGATCCTGAGTTCGATCCCCAGTACTGCCAAAAAAATAAATAAATAAAAATAAATAAAAATAATAGCAGAAAAATTCCCAAACATCGAAAAAAATTCTGAGACACAGTAAGAGATGCATATAGAACTCCAAGTAGTTATAACCAAAATAAAACCACACCCAGACATATAATAATCAAGCTCCCAGACATACAGCAAAAGAAGAGAATATTAAAAGCCACTAGAGAAAAGAAACAGATCACTTATAAAGGAAAGCCCATCAGAATCACAGCAGATCTCTCAATACAAACCATCCAATCGAGAAGAGCTTAAAGTGAAGTATTACAGGTCCTGAGACAAAACAGCTTCTAACCAAGATTGATATATTCTGCAAAACTATCCTTCAAGTTTAATGGAGAAATAAAATATTTCCACAGCAAAGAACAACTGAAGAACTTCATGAGTGACAAACCAACCTTACAAAGAGTACTAAAAGATATTCTAGAGAGAGGAAAAAATGACCATAATTTCAAGACAAAAATAGAAAGGAACCCTCAAGCAGAACAAGCAAGTAAACAGGTATAAAAAGAAACCAACAGCAAATAAATACCATGATAAAGATAACCCAACACATATCAGTTACAACCATTAATATAAATGGCCTCAGTTCACCAGTCAAAAGAAACAGACTGGCACAGTGGATTAAGAAGCAAAATTCAACAATATTATGTGTACAGGAACAGCAACAAACACAACCACACTCAGCTGCCTAATGTTTGACAAAGGGGCCAAACAAGTTCAAAGGAAGAAGGATAGTCTCTTCAATAAATGGTGCTGGAAAAGCTGGCTTACCACTTACTGAAGACTGAAAATAGACCCAAGTCTATCACCATACACAAACTCAAGTCAAAATAGATCACAGTTCTCAACATTAAAACAGAAATACTAAATCTATTGGAAGAGAAAATAAGTAAAAATCTTGAAGACATAGGGGAAGGAAGAGAGTTCATGGACAAAAACCAAATCACATGGGAAATTCTGAAAAGAATCAATAACTGGGATCTCATCTTACTAAAAAGTTTTTGCACGTCTAAAGAAATCACCAGTAGAGTAAAAAGAAGACCCACAAATTGGGAAAAAAATTTTAGCTGACTGTCCCTTGGACAAACAACTTCTGTCTAGAACACATAAAGAATTTAAAAACTTCAACTTCCCAAATTCAAAGACCCAATCAGAAATGGGCATCTGAGATGAATACACACTTTTCATACAAAGAAATACAAATGGCAAATAAATACGCAAGAAAATGTTCAACATCATTAGTCATTCAAGAAATTCAAATTAAAACAACATTGAGATTTCACCTCACCCGAGTAAGAATGGCTATCATTAAGAAATCAACCAATAACAAATGCTGGCAAGGCTGTGGAGAAATAGGAACTTTTCTCCACTGCTGGTGGGAATGCAGGCTGGTGAAACCACAGTGGAAATCAGTTTGGAGATTCCTCAGCAAACTAGGTCTAGAGGTCCCATTCAACCCAGGTATTCCCCTTCCAGGTATTTTCCCAGAAGATCTGAAAACATTATATCATAGCAATATATGTGTACCCATGTTTATAGCAGCACAGTTTGTAATAGCTAAATCGTGGAAGCAACCCAAATGTCCATCCACTATAGAAAGTATTTTTGCATAATAGAATATTACTCAGCTATAAAGAAAGATAAATTTGAGGCTTTTATAAATAAATGGTCACAACTGGAGACCATACTCATAAGTGAAATAAATCAGAGCCACATGTGTAAATAATGTATTGTCTCACTAGTGTAAGAACCTGAAACAGTGAATAAAATTAGGAGATGTGATAGACATTGTGAAATGAAAGGAAAATTCTCAAAAGTGAAAAACAACTGGGATGAGGGAAAAAGGAAAAAAAAGAGGAGAAAATTTTGTTTATAAGTATACACAGGGTAACTAACATAGTTGTACTACTGACTTCTATTGCTTTAGTGAAAGGAACAGTTAATGATTAACTATTTGACCAACCTTACATGTCTATATTTGTTTTCCTGAGTAACCACTTTGAAGAAATCAATATGTAATACAACCACCATTGTTAATTTCCTATCACTTTGTCTGAATTACAGTATTGGTTGTATTGTTCTTGTATTATTTTGCAAATGTGTGTGTGTTAATATGTTTTTGATCTTTTGTTTTTTTAATAAAAAAAAAATTAAAAATGAAAGCAAGTTAGGAAGCCAGAAAAAGAAGATATATCATGTACAGGTACAAATTCCCTGTGATGAATATGAGCATTATGTATGTCTAAATTGTACCACTACACTTAATTTAAAAAATGTTAGTTCAAAGATAAATATAATGTATTTTTATTGAGTGCACACAACACACACAGATTATTTTATTTAGTATTACTATTTTCACAAGATTATCTTTCTCTCCAACAGTGAGTGATATATCATTACACTTGGCCAAATTGCCATGAACTCTTAGAAACAATTGAGAGTTTTCACATAGATATTACAAAGTTTTGTAAGTTTTATTCATAAATATTAAATTTTTATTGCAATTCTAAATGTAGTCCTTCCATTATGTTTGATACTTTTTCTATATTATCAAACTACTGCTTTTTGCATACTAACATTGTAGTCAGGTATTCTAAGGAGTTCATACCTATTGCAGCGATTATTTTATCAGCTGATTATGTCCATACATATGTAAATTATCTTCAGCTCACTGACATTTGCTTATTTCCTTCCAACTTTTATATTTCCAGTTTTTCTCATCTAATCACATTAACAGGTACTTCCAGAAAATATATTTAATAATATAGTGATGATAATCTGGCTATAATATTTACCATTAAACATGATGTTTAAGGTTTAGTCTTTTGTTTCTATATAACTAATATTAACAATAATGATGATCATAATTAGTTTTAAATGCTTAGCCTGTTCTCCACCATCCACCATCTACATACAGTGATTTAACAAACTTCCCACTAATCCTAAGGAGATTCTGTTGTTTCCACTTTACAGATGAAGAAACTGAGGTACAGAGAAGGGGTCATTTTCAAAACATCTGTAGTTGCACATCCCACTCCTATAACTGGTTGCACATCCCACTCCTATAACTACCATTGTAGTAGCCACAACAGTATAGTTATTGTCTCAATCATCTTCTCACTTCATTGTATGCTCTGAGAGCTGGAGTTTTTAAGACAAAGGCTGAAGCACACCAGACTTGGAGTAAATGTTTGGAGGAAAGAAAAGAAGCTGGCTCCTTAGAAAATAATAGATCTGGTCTGGGGTGCAGAAAGGTAAGCTGCCTGCAGAAATGCCAGTGGTAATGTTGTACAAGCTATTAGATGCATATTTCTCCAGCTAGGGAAATATTTTGGTAGAACTTGGAGTCATAAACATCTAAGGAGCTTTCAAGTTATAAGCATTACTGATTGCACATAGAGAAAACACACAGAGTAAGTAACAATGGGGAAATGCACCAAATAGTGTAGAATTTCTTCCCATAACTCAACAGTATGCCTAGAAAACTGCAGAGAGGAAGTGTGATTTCACACCAACACGTTTTCTTCATAGACTTCTTCAAAGAGGAATATAAATATATGATATATACATATATCATGTATCACATATGTATGATATGTATCACAAAATGTCAGTCATTTATAAGGACTAATCTAAACAAAAATAAATGGTCTAGAAAAGACACTCCCTCAGCTCCATGGGCACACTCCATTATCATTTGCTTCCCTTCAGTGATCCTTATGGTTTTACCCACTCTTGGTATTACTTAATCTACAGAAAATGGGCTTGCTCACTGCTTTATCTCCTACAGCATTATCTAAATTTGTCCCAGATGTCTTCAGCAGTCTTTCTTTAACACAGATAACCAATTCAAATCACAAAACAAATGAATCATCAAAATTTTAAAAAACATGAAAAAAACTGACAGTCAAAAGAATTCTCACTGCAAGAACAAATAGAGTGACCAATGGAAAGCACAACACGGATGTCAGTGCTCAAGACTGAGGGGGTGTTATGATTAACACATTGTGTCAACTTGGGGAGTCCAGAAGTTTGGCTGAATGACTCAGCAGGAAACCAGTGCGCTTACTTTGTATACATCCTGAGCCTGTGGAAGAGGAGAACATGGAGATTTATGGGAGTGCTATGCCCCCTGGATGGAGGTATCCTGTTTACAATGTAAGGGAGGGAAAGAGGCTGCTTGCCACTTTTTCCCCTTGTGCTCTGGTTGATTTTGCTGTGTTCTGCAGCCATGAACGTTCGCCCTCTGCCTTGTGCCACTCTTCCTCTGAACCAGCCAAGTATGGACTGAAACCTCCACAAACTGTAAGCTAAATAAACCTTTCCTTCCCTTATTTGGGCACTGGGTATTTTGTCTCAGCAACGTGAGAAATGTAAACAAGGTAGGGCGTAAACGTATAAGCAGATCAGGCAAGATGACACAGCTGGGCTCCAGCGCCCTGCATGAGTGTCTGCAGTTCCCTAAAACAGCAAATCCCAGCTTTATGGCTTCCCTAGAATTTTGTAGTATCATTTTGCTTGTTTGGTGTGGATAATTCTGGGTGCTGCTGAAAATAAAAGAAGCTCTAGTGAAGACTGAGTTGAGCAGTTAGAAAAATAATTATGATACATAAGGAGAAATCTCAGCTCATTAAGAACTCTGATAATGTCAACAAGAATGCTCTCCATCTTTCTGTTCTGCTGTCCCTGTTTCCTTCTCTCTGAGGCAAGTCTACCTCAGGGCCTTGGCTAATGGCCAGCAGGAAGTGAGACAATTGGCTTCTTTACTAGTATGCAACAGTAAGTAAAAGAAGGGTCTCCCTCAATTGGAGAATGTAAGATGCACCTTTTGGTGAATTGGGCAAACCTGGGACACATGCACCAATAAGTCATTAGGGAAATTCTAAGAGCTGATCTTCATAAATACTAACCAAGATCTATGTCTAAGGTTTTTTTCATAAAAAGGATACATGAGAAAATAAGTGTTTCTTCAAGAAAGGGAAAATTTGATACTAAATGGGAAAAGGATCATGTTCTCCATATTCCATCAGATAATCTGGGAGAATTTAATAATGAGGCCAGAGTTTGCTTCCAGAGTTATTTCCAGAATTTGAGGCCAGAGTTGACCTTCAAACCTGGTATATTCTATCAACTCATTGCTCTATAAAGCAATTTAATTGTATATTAAAATGTCATCATGTGTTTCAATAGTTTTATGAAAATACTAGCTTTCTTTAAGTTTTATATTATATTTTAGATTCATTTTTGGTCAGAAATCCTAAGAATGCTCACTTTTCTGAGTCAATAAATGACATGTTTTGTTGATTAAATATTGCCTGTTACTAGTTTATTGGATCTCTGTTCTTTATCAGTGGCTTTCAGTACTACTGTAGTTCTAGAATATTTTTTGCAAATAAAATCATGCATGAAATATTACTATATAAAAATGTTTTTTTGGAACATGAATGTAGCTTGCAGTGATATTTAGATATTATTTGTCACAGTTTAAGGTGAAGAGCTCAGACCTCTGCCCCCTAGTCCACCCTGATGACAAGTCACTGGATTTGGATATTCCCAGGAAGGCCAGAGTGGAGGGATGCCATGCAACCTCGGTTAAACTGGCCACATTTTGCTGAGGCAGGTTTACTTCTAAGCACCAGCTGCCAACCTTTCCCACAGTCAAGGACTGAAGAGAGGACTGTAATGCATCATAGCATTGATTTCTAGTTTCACTCCTTCCCTTAAAAACTGGAAAATAGAAAAAAATTAGCATTTGTTCAGATTTTTAAAAATTAATTGTATTGGAGTTGAGCTGACCCCCAGACAGCTTCAGCAGCCTGAGTAACTGTGCCTTCACCCCTTTCCCACCAGAGTAGGAACTAGGCTGGGTCCCAAGCAGCATCTGGAGCTTTGGTGACCATGACCCACCCACTCACACACTGGCAGAAGTCAGGTTGAGCCCCAGACAGCTTCAGGGGCTTTGGTGGCCATGCCCCACACCTCACACCATCTCAGGAGCAGACCTGAATGCCAGACAGCTATAGTAGTCAGGGTGACTGCCCTCACTCCTCCCCCAGTGGCATGGGGACGAGGCTGGGTCCCAGAGAGCTTTATGAACCTAGGTGACCAGGATATGCTCACACTTGCACCCTCATAGAAGTTGGGCTGAACCATGGATAGCTTTGGTAACCTCACGTGGGAGGCAAGCTGAGCCCTAAACAGCTTTGGAAGCCTTGGTGACTGCGCACTCATCCCTCCCCGACTGGCACAGGAGGCAAATGAACTCTGAAAGCTTCACAAGCATCAGCAATGGCACCCCATCTCACACACATTGTGGGAACCATGCTGACCACTGGGGACATTGGATTCCTTGCCCCACCACTCCCACACCATCATGAGAGGGAAGTTGAGCTCCAAGGAACCTTCAGATCTTCTAAAATATCAAACTAAGGAGCAAAATGCAATCTTATACCTCCACCCCACCCAGAACAAGTCCAGGAGACACTGAAATAGAAGTGCTTAGAAGTCATTCACCTGAAATTTCTAAAATGAGAGCAACTGAAGTAAAGAAACAATTCCATCAGGCCATAGACAAATGAGATCAGAAATAAACTCTCAGGTAAAAAAAAAGAAATGACAAAAATAATGAAAGAATTGCTCAGCACATCTAAAGCAGACAGATAAGAAAATAGGGGAACTTAGAAAAACGTGGAAACCTTGAATAAACATTGTAGGAAAGAATTAGAATGCATGAAACAGATTCAAACAGATATCCAAGAAAAGAAAAGTTCCATCAAAAGCTGGCAAAACTACTTAAATGAAGCTGAAGATAGACTTTCAGACCTTGAAGACAGCATTGCAGCTAACAATCAGGAAAATAACAAGGAACAAGGAAATAACAAATCAACAGCTTCAAGATGATGCAAAGAAAAACAGTATAAGATTAATAGATGCCAACAAAATAGCAAAAGTCAACACAAGTGACAGAAAAAGACTATTTTCAGAAGTGGTAGTAGAAAATTTCACAAGCATGGAAAAAAGACTCAGACATATACATAAGTGAGGCAAATAGAACTCCAACTAGCCATAAACAAAATAAATCTACACCCAGACATATAGTAGTCAAGATCCCACAAATTCAGGAAAAGAACAGACTATTAAAAGCTGATAGAGAAAGGAAACACATCACCTGTAAAGGAAAACCCATTAAAATCACAGCAGATCCCTCAACACAAACCATCAAATGAAGAGGAGCTTAGAGTGAAATATTTCTGGTCCTGAAAGAAAACAAATTCCCACACAGATTTATGTACCCTGCAAAACCATCCTTCAAAATTAATGGAGAAATAAAATGTTCCATGATAAAAACAACTGAAGAACTTCATGAGCACCAAACCAATGCTACAAAGAGAGCTAAAAGATACTCTACAAAGAGATAAAAATAACCACAATTTCAAGAACAACAACAGAAAGGAACCTCCAAATGGAGCAAGCAATTAAATAGAGGGAAAAAGGAGGACCCAACAGCAGGAAAATAACACGACAAAGACAAGCCAGTATGTATCAGTTATAACCACCAATGTAAATGTTCTCAATTGACCAATAAAAAGAAGCAGACTGGCAGAGTGAATCAAGAAACAAAATCCAGAAATATGCTGCATACAAGAAACATTTAACTCAGAAGGAAATTCATACACTGATAATCAAATGATGGCAAACAATACTCCATGTGACAGGAACCCAGAAAAAGCAGGTGTAGCTATTCTGTTTGCAGACAATGAACTTCAAACCAAGAATGATCAAAAGACATAAAGAAGGTCACTACATACTTGTGAGAGGAAAACTTCAAGAGGAAGAGATGACAATCATAAATACCTATGCACCAAATATAGGAGCACCCAGATACATAATACAAATGTTAACAGACATGAAAAATGAAATAAACAGTAGCACAATCATAATGGGACTTTAACACCCCACTGTCACAAAGAGATACATCAACTGGACAAAGAATCAGCAAACAAATAACAGAACTAAACCAATCTTATGAACAAATGGCCTTAGTAGATCTTTACAGAGTATTCCACCCACCAATATCAGAACACATATTCTTGTCTGCCGCACATGGGACATTCTTTAATACAGACCATACACTAGCACACAGAACATGCTTAAGTAGATGCAAGGGAATTGAAATTATCCCATACATACTGTGAGACCACAGTGCAATGAAATAGGAAATTAATGACAAAAGAAATTGCAAAATCTTCCTAAATGCATAGAAATTAAATAACATCCTCCTGAACAATCAGTGGGTCACAGATGAAATTAAAGAAGAAATTAAACACTATTTACAATCAAATGAAAATGCAGATACAACTTATAGGAACCTGTGGTATACAATGAGAGCAGTCCTTAGATGAAAATTATAGAGGTGAATTCCTAAATCAGGAAAAAAGAATGATCACAAATAAACAATCTTATGCTGCACCTCAAGCTTCTAGCAAAAGAACAGCAACTCAAGCCCAAAGCACAAAGAAGGCAGGAAATTACAAAGATCAGAGAAGAAATTAATGCAATGGAGAAAAAACAAAACAAAGAATTAATCAAAGAGTTGGTTCTCTGAACGAATACATAAAACTCATAAGCCACTAGCCAAACCTATCCAGAAAAGGAAAGAAAAAACTGAAATTCATGCAATAAGGAATAAAATGGGTGAAGTCACCCCAGATCCTGTAGAAATTCAGAAGACCATCAATACCTACTTTGAAAATCTTTACTCTCATAGGATGGAAAACACAGAGGAGATAGACAGATTCCTACACACATATGAATTACTAAACCTGAGTGAAGAATACATAAAAAGCCTGAATAACATCAGCCAGTGAAATTGAAAATATAATAAAAAAAACTTACCAATGAAGAAAAGCCCAGATCCTGATAGATACACCGCTGAATTTTACAAGAAATTTAGAGAAGATTTAATGCCAATTCTTCTCAAACTCTTTAATGACACTGAAAGGGAAGGAATTCTCCCCAACTCATTCCTGGAGGCAAGTATTACCCTGATAACAGAACCAGAGAAAGACCCAACTACAAAAAGAGAACTATAGGCCAAACTCCATAAAGAATATAGATGCAAATATTCTCAATATAATAGTAGCAAAGAGAATACAATAAATCATCAAAATTGTACACCATGACCAAGTGGGATTCATCCCCAGACTATAGGAACAGTTCAATATACACAAATCAATTAAAGTAATACGCTATATTAATAAAGCCAAAGACAAAAATCACATGATCATCTCAATAGATGCAGAAAAAGCTTTTGATAAAGTCCAACATTTATTCATGATAAAAACCCTACAGAAAATAGGAACAGATGGTCTTTACCTCACTCTGATAAAAACCATCTATGACAAACCTACAGCTAACATCATACTAAATGGACAAAAATTGAAAGCTTTCACTTTAAAAGCAGGAACAAGTCAAGGATGTCCACTATCACCACTTCTATTCAATATAGTTCTGGAAATATTAACCAGAGCAATTAGATAAGAGGGAGAAATAAAAGGACTAAGGATAGGAAAGAAAGAAGTTAAATCATCATTATTTACAGATGACATGATACTCTACATAGAAGATCCCAAAAACTCCACCAAAAGGCTTATAGATTTAATAACCAAACTAAATAATGTAGCTGGATACAAAATCAACACTCAAAAATCAATAGCATTCCTGTACACAAACAACAGACTGAGAGGAAATTAGGGAACCCACACCTTTCACAATAGCTTTTTAAAAAATGAGATACTTAGGAATCAATCTAACAAAAGAAGTAAAAAAATCTACACAGCAAAAATTACAGTACTCTGAAAAAAGAGATTAAAGAGTGTTTTAGAAAATAGAAAGATATTCCTTGATGATGTTTAGCAAGAACTAACATTGTAAAAATGGCCATACTCTCAAAATTATTGTACAGATTCAATGCAATCCCAATTAAAATACCATTAGTATACATCACAGATCTAGAGAAAACATCCCTAAAATTCATTTGAAATCAGAAGAAGCCTAGAATAGCAAAACCAATTTTGGACAACAAAGGAAAGGCAGGAGGCATCACAATCCCTGACTTGAAATTATACTACAAACCACTGTGATAAAATCACCATAGTACTGGCAAAAAAAACAGACCTGGAGGTCAATGGAACAGATTAGAAGATACAGACACAACTACAAACACACTCAGCCACATTATCTTTGAAAAAGAGGCCAAACATTCACTGGAAGAAAGGTAGCCTCTTTAATGGTGCTAGAAAAACTGGCTTTCCACATGCCAAAGAGTAAAACTAGAACCATGTCTATAACCATGCACCAAACTAATGTGAAAATTGATCAAAGATCTAAACATTAAAACAGAAGCACTCAATCTACTGGGAGAGAAAATAGGTAAAAATCTTGAAGAAATAGGGTTAGGCAGAAAGTTCATGAACAAAAACAAAATTGCATGGGAAATAGAACTGGGACCTCATCTTATTGAAAAGCTTTTGCATATCAAATGAAATCACCAACAGAGTAAAAAGAAAACCCATGAATTGGGAAAATATTTTAGCCAACTGCCCCTCAGACAAAGCATTTCTATCTGGAACATATAAAGAATTTTTAAAAATCAAGTCCCCAAAATTCAAAGACCTAATCCAAAAATGGGCATCTGAGATGAATACATACTTCTCAGATGAAGAAATACTAATGGTGAATAAATACATGAAAAAATGTTCAATATCATTGGTCATTCAAAAAATGCAAATTAAAACAACACTGAAATTCCATCTCACACCAGAAAGAATGCCTACCATTAAGAAATCAACCAGTATCAAAATGCATTGCCTTAATGAATGAATGCTCTGGTCTTTTTCTTCCCCATACTCTGATTCATCATTTAGATGGGTCCCAAAGTTAGTCATTTAACAGGCCTTCCTGACCTTCTCTTGTCCTTTACATGAATTCCTGGCCAGATGCCCTTCATTTTTCTTTTATCCTTGCTTCCTGGTTCTATCACTAAAAGGCCACAGAACCTTCAGTTTGTGGCTGAGGGTCTTGGGTTATGGCAGCCACATCTGGGCCTTCCCTGTAATCCTTTGTTTCACCCTTTGCTCTGTGCTATGGTTGTGAACTGTGACAATGTATTTATGGAGAAATTGCACTTTGAATTACTCCAGGCAAATTTTTAAAAGGTTGAGTGAACTGGCAGAGGTGGGGAAAGAGATAAAATAAATGAAACTGGATGTTGACATCACCAAAACTATGTTACCGATAGAGAGGTACACGGCACTATTTACTTTTTGTGTATGTTTGAAATTTTTTCTTAATAAAGCATGTCCTAAGGTATGCATTTTCCAAGTTTCATGATGTATTTCTTTCTCTTTCTGAGAAAGAGTGGGAATATCAGAGATTTTAGCTTATAATGGGTTTGAAAATGTGTGCAGAATGGTTGAATTGTACATATAACAGATGACTTTGAATTTATTCATAATTAAATATGAACTATGTGACAATTTAGAGCTTTCATCATGTAAAAATAGGAAGGCTCACTATTCCTTCCTGATGCCCATGTCCACTCATCAGTGATGCTAATGTTGTGTAAACACAGAGCAAATGCTGGAAGACTACCTTGCCTTTACTAAAATGTCATTATTCTCTTTGTGAAGAGAGGAGTGTGTCTCAGACTTCTAGCCCCAAAATGAAACTGTCCAGCATCATTACAATTTTAGTGCAATTTTAACTGAAACTCCCATTAAAATATGCGGGGAAAATTGTACCTTCATAGTTCACAAGGCAGATGAATTTCCAAGAACAAACCCTCTGACTTTATGCTAATTTCTACATGTGACCAAATCTAGGGACATGGTCACATTGCCCAGTGAGAGTAATATTTGTTTGAATAATTTTTTTTACTTTTTAGATAGGTTGTCATACTGTTGTCACTGAAATATCACTGACATCAAATTCAGAGAAATGGTAGAAGAGAAAAGACACTGGGTGTCACTGGATTCACATAACTGAGCAGAAGAAGAGGGCCCTACGCTGACATTTCCCTCAGGTCCGTGAGCCTGTAAACAGAATAGGCTTTTCCATATCAAGTTATTCACTGTAATGGAGAGGAGCAGAGGCTGTCTAGCAGTCTATGTGGTTATGAAGGACCAAGAACTTCACCCAGAAATGAATGAATTAGTGTGTGTGTGTGTATGTGTGTGTGTGTGTGTGTGTGTGTTTTCTAGGAATCTTAGTATTCTCTTTCTCAAACCAAGGATCTTTTCTAAGATCCCCTTTCTGTGTCTTGGTGCAATTTACACTCTCAAACAAACACTGTCACTTGATGCAAACAGCTTTTTCTTAATTCTAGACTTTGTTTTCTGTTTTTAATCATGTCACTTGTGCTGGGCATGCAGCCATAACAACGGATGATAGTCTTTGGCCATTTTTTGAGTTTCAGAGCCTTTCGAATATCTGTGGCAGCTGAGGGTTGCAAGCAGTATTTGGGTTTTTGGTTCCTTTTGGGATTTGGTACTGGGAATCAAATTCAGGAACTTGTGCTTGCCAGGCAGGTACTTGTGCCTGCTGAGCTATATCCTCAGCCTGGTTGCAAGCAATAAATGTTAAAGCTGAATAAAGGAATCAGAACATTGTTTCAGTAAGGATGTTGGATAAGTTCACTAAGTGGCTAAGCATGATGAAGAAACACTTGTGTAGTTACATAAGCAGAACCTGTGTCCAAATCCGGAGAATTGCTGAGGACGCACTTGCCATTGTCTCTGAGGATCCATGCTGCGGCTTTGCTGTTTAGATTGTCGTGGGGCTCTGGGGCTGGACAGCAGCTGTCCTGGCCTCAGGTCTCACTCTTGTCCCTGTAACAACTCTCGGAGAGTTCTCCACAGGCCCGTGTTTAGCTTATAGTTCCCAACTACGACTTGAGGACGCTGGTAAAGTAAAGGACAAGTGATCACATCCCAGCCCTGGGGGTTAGGAGGTGGCAGGTGAAGTATTTAACCTATAGACCAGACTGAGTTCTAGATGAGAACTCTGTGTGTATGTGTGTGCGCACGCGTATGTGTGTGTACACTGAGAATGAAAAGAAATTACACAAATAAAATCCCTGTGAGCTTTATTGCTATAAAAATCCTCACTCATTATCACATTAATGAAAGGACATTTTTATTATTATCCATGTAACTGTAATATTAATCAGGGTCCCATGTGTCCTGTTCTCAGCTGTCACATACACACACACACACACACACACACACACATACACTATGTTTGCAATCCAGCTATCAAAACTAATTTCAATTTTTCCATACACATATCAAGAAATATTAAGGAAGATCTAATTCACAGTCCATGACAATGCTTGCTAAAGTCTCATTTCCTTTCCTTCCTGCCTGCAAGCTTTTATATTCCCAGATTTCCTGGAGTCCTGCTGTACTATACCATAGCCGCTGGCCATATGTGGCCATATGTGGCCATTTAAATTTGAAGGGATTAAAATGAAATGAAATTTAAAATTCTTGTCACATTAATTTCACTCTACTACTCAGCACACATGCACAGATGGTGGCTACCTTACAGAACAGTTCAAGTCAGGAAAAATTCCGAAATTGCAGGAACTCCTTCAGGACAATGCCTCTTTAACACCTCTGCTTCAACAAGCACCAAACTCTTTCTCACACTCACCTATATAATGGCCTGGGACCCCGACTCCCAGCTCTGAAATGCAGTGATGGGCATGCTGCTTCATCTCTTTCCCCTTTAATCCCCCTTTTCAGGTTATTTCCTTCTTTAACATCTTTATTTTTCTAAATTTACATGAAAAATCCAAGAACTAAGCTTATAATGATACAAATCTCTCTAAGAGAGAAATTCTGGAGTCAGGAAGAAAATATTTGCATGCTAAGATATATGTTCAAAATCACATCAGTAATAATTAGTCATGTGTCTTCTAATTTGTTCTCTCTCTATATATATATTCTTTCTATATATGTACATATATTCTCTATATATATGTACATACAATATATATGTATTTATATATTCCATATGAGAGAAACCATGTGATATTTGAGCTCATGTGTCTGATTTATTTCATTTAGCATTATGTTTTCAAGTTGCATCCATTTACTTATAAATGCCTCTCATTTTTATTAATGGTAGTATAGTACTCCACTGCATATAAATACCACATTTTCCTTATGCATTCATCTGTTCATGGACATATACACTCTTTCCAAGGTATAGCTGTTATAAATTGTGCTGCAATAAACATGGGTATGAATATATTCTTGTAACGTGATAATTCCAACGCTTTTGAGAAGATTCCTAGAAAGGGAAATTGCTGGGTCAAATGGAATTTCTATTTTCAGTTTTTGAAGACTATTCCCACACTGATTTCCATAGTGGTTGTAGTTTACATTCCCACCAGAAATGCTGTAGACTTCCTTTCTCCCCATGTCCTCACTAACATTCTTTACTATTAGATTTTTTGATGGCGACCATTCTCCTGGAGGAAGGTGGGATCTCAGTGGAGTTTTAATTTGCATTTCTCTGATGGCCAGTGATGATGAACATTTTTCATGGATTTATTGGCTATTTCTACTTCTCCTGAGAAGCATCTATTCATTTTGGTTGCCCACTTTTTGATTGAGTCTTTTATTTAGCGGGGTTCTAATTTTCTAAATTATTTGCATATTCTTGATGTTAGTCCTCTGCCCATGGAATAGATGGCAAAAAAAAATTTGTCTCTTCACTCTGTTGGTCGTTTCCTTTGCTATTCAGAAGCTTTTTAGCTTGCTATGACACCATTTGTTGATTCTGGGTATTATTTCTTATGCCATTGGGGTTTTAGTCAGAAAGTCTTTTCCTATACCTATATTTTCAAGAGTTGTGCCTATTTTATCTTCTAGTAGATTAAGTGTTTCTGTTTTATTGCTTAGAGCATTGATCCATTTTTATTTTAGTTCAGTACATGGGAATATATATGAGTCCAGGCTTAATCTTCTGCATGTGGTTATATAATTTTCCAAGCGCTACTTATTAAAGAGGCTGTCTTTCCTCCAGTATGTTCTTGGCTCCTTTGTCAAAGATCAAATAGCTATAAGTGCCTAGAGTTGTTTCTGCTTCTTTTATTCTGTTTCATTGATCCACATACCTGTTTTTGTGCCAGTAGCATAGTGTTCTAATCATGTAGCTTCATAGCATAACTTCAAGTCTGGGATCATGATGCTGCTTACTTTGCTTTTGCTGCCTAGGATTGTGCTTGCTTTTCTGGGTCTCTTCTGATTCCATATAAATGTTAGGAATGTTTTCTCTAGCTCTGTGAGAAATTACACTGGTATACTCTTTGGGATTGCATTAAATCTGTATACCAGTTTTGAAAGTATAGCCATTTAGATTATGTTGGTTCTGCCTAACTAGGAACAAGAAACTTTTTTCTAATTTCTGACGTCCTCCTTGATTTTTTTCAGTCTGATGTAGTTTTCACTGTAGCGATCTTTTACTTTCTTAGCAGGGTAGGTGAGTGCCTAAGTATTTAACTATTTTGATGCTATTGAGAAAGGTATTGTTTTCCTAATTTCTTTTTCAGTGATTTTACTTAAAATATAAATTCTAATGCTCATAGTGAGCTTTCAAGATGAGAATCATTTCAATTTCACTTAAAAACCCAAAAATTAAAGTTTGGAGAATTTTTATCTTTTATTCATAACCTTAAAGGAGTTGAAAAGCCACAAACATGATACTGATATACCAAGATGAGTTCCACACGGGAACTGTGTGTGTGATATATTTCTAATTATAAGGCCCAAACTTTCTGAGCTCTGCCCTATTGAAAACTGATAACTCTCTGAAGATATAAAAATGTAGATTCCCATGCAGCACAAATAGACAAGGGTAGGATTCCCAAAGACCTCCCACAGATACACCAAAGAGAAACCTCTACAACATACATTTGAAAACTCTTTTCAAAAAAAATATCATACCTGATCATTTTCCAACATACTTTGGCTATGAGTAATTTAAAGATTCAAAAATTACTGATAAATTCTTCCCATTTTTTACTTGAGCAGTACCTTCTAGTGCTAGTTTGGCCTTAAATACATACATAAAATGTATAATCAAATAAGCACATGGAAAAATGCCAGCCTTGCCCCTCATTACTGGTATCTATTCAAGAGCATCTGACTTTACTCTTCCTACTTAATTTACTTCATGTTTTAGAAATGTGTCCAGCCAATGAAGAATACATGTAAAACAAGTGCAGTGTTATGTTCTAAGCCTTGCCAGACATTCAAATATAAGCATTTCCAATTTGCTGGAAAAATCAAGGTAGGAAATGTTTTAATTCCACAAGCGCAAGTGAATCTATTTCCTCCTCAAAACTCACAATAAGAAAATTTATTTTCCTCTTCTGTAATTTAAAGAGAGCTTGGATTAGCAAAAGAAAATACATTTAGAAGAAAAGGGGGAGGGTGGACTTTGCTAAGCTCTATGTCTTCCTATTTCCAAGTTCTTCATCACATTGGCCAATGATTAAATTGCTAGAGTACAAATTGGACCAAATTCTAGCTCAGAATATTGGTACTTAACTCTTACTGACTTAGGAAGGATATATGTATCTACAGAGTTTAATGCACATTACTTAATCAAGGAATACAGCTGTTTTACATGTGAAGTGGTTTTGCAAATTATATTGGTTACAGCCTCAGAGCTCTTCACAAACACCATATGTGGGTTCAAATATTAATAAGAACTATAAGTTGAGGATAATATGATTTTCAAATACCCTATCTTGCTTAATGAAGGAAGTATAAATTAGACTTACTGAATCTTGGTAGACCAAAGTACTGATTTATCTACCATTGAAATATCAAACACAAAAACCATCAAACAGAAAAGCAAAACAAAACCCTGCATTGTCATAGAGCCAAGATAAGAATTAGAAACTTCACGCCCAGTTAGAAGAGAACTCCTAAGCTACTTTCAGTTAGAAATATTGTCTTATCTGTAGTTGCCTATGTTGCTTTTTCTTTTCAAAATCTTTTATTGTTTTGGGCCTAAGAATGTAATGGCTTTTTCCAACCCTAATGCCCTGGCTTTCCATTTAGCAGAGCATTAAATCCTCAGGCTTGGTGAACAAGCTTTATTTTACAGCCTATGGACGTGGGTGTAGTAGCGTTAAAGAGAAATCGTGGAGTACCATGAAACTTGAAGTCCTGTTGTTCAGCTCGTCCTCATCCTCTTCTCACATCCCTCTCAGATGGCACACCCTCTCTTCTCATCAGTGGTACTCACACTGAAAAGTTGCCTGCCCTTCCTTTCCATCTGCTGCTACCATATACATCAAGACTCAGTAACTCATACAGAAAAAGAATTTATTCCAAAAACAGTGAGGAGCTAAAGGCATAGAAATTGACCAGAAGGTTGTGGTGGATTGACAACTGGTTGTCAGCTCATAACACCCAGCTGAACTGAGCAAGCACGGTGCTGGGCATGGGAGGCCCACCTGAGGATTATTGCCAGCAGCGTAAGAGCTAGAACTGTAGAAGAAGAAAAAGGCTGTTGGAAACTGAGAAAGGCTATTGGGAGCTGGTAAAAGCTGTAAGGAGCTGTTGGTTCTTTTGCAGGAATGTGTCATGCTGGTTTTCCTGGTGAACTTGGTTGTTTTCATCCTCCAAGGAGCTCAGGACCTTGTTGGCACTGAAAATAGCTTCGGTTCACTTTTGGGGAGCTCTGGTCCTCACTCTGAGCATCGCTTCCTGGCTCTGGAGGGGAAGATGGTACACTACCAGTCTCCTGGAGAAGTGTGTCATGTTGGCTTTCTTGATGGGAACTCAGCTGTCGTAATCATCAGAGGAACTTGGGACCTCACTGTTACTGTTACTGAGGATGGCTGTGGTCCTTTTCAGGGGATCTCTTGTTCTTATTTTGCATGCTGCTTCCTGGCTCCAGTGCAGATCCCTCAGCCTGCTGGCACAGATCCTTCATCCTGCTGGTATAGACTTTCTAGCTTCCACCACTGACCTTTGGGCCTTCCCAGAGCAGATCCATGAATCTAGGCCTCCAGTTGAACTCGTGGGAGGCATTGGAGCTGTAGGCTTTCAGCTGGACTCATGCAGGCCCTCAGCTGGTTAAAATGATTTGGTCTTTAATGTGTGGACAGATTCCCTGCATTCTCTTGTATAGCTCTTTGGATGACTATTATTAAATAACCTTATAAAATATGTGTCCTGTATTATATTGTTTCACCTTGCAAAATATCCCCCAAACCATGACAAAGTTTAAAGACTCATAGCTTAGCAAGGATCATCAACCAGCTCTGCCAACAGGATTAGTGATTTCACCAGATACAATCTTATTTTTTTCAGCACTTGAGTCACTCTGGAAGTCACCCCAGGCATGCTCTGGTGCCCAAGATCACTCTGTGAATACAGAAATCCAGCTCACCTTGATTTATTAGTTCCCTCCCCTCCAAGACTGGAAGGGAAAGAGTACTCTGCAAGCTGCTTATGTGCTGCTCCTGAAAGGAGAGAAAATACATGTTGGACCACAGGGCCGCAGCACCATTTATTTGGCAGTGCCCCAGGTTCTGCCTGCTGATGTGGCGTCCTCAAGGGTTATGGCATCCTCAAGGGTTATGTAAATCACACTTTGTTATTTCACATCTCACAAACCTACTTACATTTCATCCTTCCTACTACAATGTCAGCACTTCAAAAGCAAAAAATGTTTCTTTAAATCAAGTAAACGTCTTATGCAAAGCAAATGCTCAATAAATCTTACTGATTCAGAACTAAAAATAACTTCTTAAAACATTAGTTTTACTTCACAGTAAAACCATTTTCTAAGTTTTCCAGTCATTTACTTTGGAGATCTCTCTAAAACATGGATTTATTCAATTTTGCAGCAGTTTGTTATTTTATTCCAACAATAACTGGTATTTTGTTGGCAAGAGACATTGCTGGGAGTAGTTGCTGAGTATGAGAAGAATGTGTCAGCAGAGGACCACACCACTGTCCTGGGGTTGATAAACCTTCAATAGTTACCTCACACTCTGGAGATACCAGTTACTGCCAAGTGATGAACTGGCCAGAAAACTGTTGGGTCCAGAATCCGAGAGAAAATGATCTCTGACCACTTCCTATTCTCCATGGAAAATACTGCAAGTTAGAGCAGCGTTTTAGCTCTCCGCAGGGCTGCACAAAAGCTCTCTTTCAGGGGTTATCAGCAGAACCCTACTGGCACAGTGCCCACAGCTGTTCTCCACTGGCAAACCGTGCAGGCAAGGCAAGCAGTGGAACAGGGTGCTTCCCTCTCCTAGCTGGAGCCCCACACATTTGTTCCCATTCATCTTCAGTGTCCTCTCTTGTAGAATAGAGGAGCTGGACTGGAGCGACCCGATGGTCCCTCCCAACTCCGCGTATGAGTCTGCTTCTCTGTCTCTCAACTTCAAAGGAACAGCAAACACATATGGCTGCTTGAAATAAGCGTAATAATAGTGACTGACATTTACTGAGCACACAGTATGAACTAGACGGAAGGTTTAATGTAATAATTATCCTTCTCCGCAATTTTAACAAGTGGCTATTATCTCCTTTTTCTATGTGAAAAAGTGAGACCGAGATGTACACCGTATAGGGAAAAAACTGAGTTTTCAACTGAGAAATAACTTGCCTAAGATCACAAAACTGAAATATTCTAAGGTCAGGATTCATAACAAATTCCTTCTCCCGCCAGAGCTTGAGCAATTCACAGTCACAATCTTCAGCCTTGTGTGTGTCCACTGTCACCATAAACGCAGCCCTGATAAATTAGGGGGTGAGAGAGCAGAGGCATGTTTGAGAGCACGGGGCAGAGAACTATCCACAAGCATTTTTACATATGAACATGGTGTCAGCTTGCCACAGGAGGACATAATCTTTTCCCTACTGTACATTTTGACACATTGCCATGATGAACAATGCCGGTTAGTGAGAGATGGAAAGGAGGAAAAGCACAGTGCAGTCCAATAGCATCTCCAAAAATACATCCACAGGCTATAGCTATCTGGAGTGAGGCAGGAGACTTCAGTTTTAATTTCCATCAAAGCAATGCTGCATTTTTACAGGTGACATTACTAGAAGAGAAGTTAAAATCTGTGTTTGATTTTATTAGCTAAAGCTTTACCAGTTATCAACAATGTTGTGCAAAAGTTTATTTTTGTTCCCTTAATTTTCTGTGCCAACCCCCCTTCCCCTTCCATAATGCTTTTCGTCTCTCCTCATATCTTACACACTATTTTGTCTCCTTTTCAAAATCTGTTCTTAGAGACCATCAAGACATGTACATGTCTCAAGAAGTCTAAGAATGAAAATGATTCTGAGACCATCTGTGTTGAGATGACTTATTTTGAATATAGAACAGCTATGTCAACATCAATTAGTTATTTGTTCCAGGAATCTTTGCCTGGGAAAGACAAAGCTGTAAACCAATTTTTAAACATTACTTGATGTTTGCTTCAGAGATTCCCACAGATCAATTACCAAAGGCAAGAATCTGCTCACCTGGGCAAATACTTGCTTATCACAGCAAGTTTGTTTACCTGGTTTGTTTCGAGTCCCTCCCTTCACACAGTCCACCAATCCTAAACTATTGTCTCACAACTTTTGCCCAGTCCACATCAATTCCTCACCTTGAAACACCTTCCTCAAACCACCTGATCTCAGACCCCAAAGCCATAAATTTATACCACATCTGACTTCTTCCTTTTTAGACACTGCTAGGACTATCAAGAGAGTAATCTCCCTAACTGTTGTGAACTCTAACAAGTTTAGCTTGCTTTAGTTACAGGGTGTCTAATAATTTGGAGAATTGTCCAATAGATATTATATATAAATGATCAAGATAATATTTCTCTAGATTCTGAAAACACAACTCTGACATATTAACATTGCTCTGACTCATTACTGATATAGAATCAAATATGCCCATAGAGTCATAACTGAGGACTCTCAATTTCCCAAAACTACCAACTATTTCCAGGAGACCTGAGGTGTCTCTCGAATGAGCTCATAACTCAGTCGCAGTCTCCACCCACTGCTGAGGCTTCTGTTGCCTACAAACTTGAAAACTGGAAACACCACTGTAATTAGAACCCAGTGTGGAGCTTCTTCTTTGGCTGTGGGAGCTACTTCAGTACACTAATCCTGCTAGTCACCATTTAGATCATTACTGTCTTGGCCTTCTAGAGTTAATCTTATGCCCAAAACTGGTAGAAACCAGTCCTGTTCACACATATCTGCTTCCAGGGCTGAAGTGGGAGGAGACTCATGTGAGTTACACTGCATAAGCCAGTACCTGCCCCTTCTCTACATGGGGCCAGTGAGTGGCCACAGCTCACCATTATGGATAAGCATTTGAAAAATCAGGGGGAAATGAACAAATTACAAAGAATCTAAACTTCTTTTCTTTATTAATCCATTGATGCGCATATAGGCTGTTTCCAAGATTTAGCTCTTATAAGTTGTGCTGCTATAAACACAAGTATGCATGTGTCACTGTAATATGACTTTAACTCTTTCAGGAAGATACCTAGAAGGGGACTAACCAGATGCAATGGAGTTTCTAGTTGTAGGGTTTTTTTGAGCACTCTCTATTCTGACTTCCATAACAGTTATACTAGTTTACACTCCCACCAACAGGGAAGAAAGGCCCTTCCCCACCCAGACAGCCTCATCAGCATGTGTTATTATTTCATTTCTCAATGACAGTCCTGCTCTGTGGAGTAAGTTGGAGTCTCCATGATGTTTTAATTTATATTTCTCTGATGCACAGTGATTCATGTACTAATAAAAAAAAAACCATAAAAATAAATAAATAAAAATTTAAATGGAGAGAAAAATAATTTTTTTCTTCTTTCACGTATGTAACAAATATTTGAGTATCTTTAGACTCTGACAAAAAGGAATTCATTAATATGCTCAAATAACTGCCATCTGTAGAGTAGTTTTATCATCTGTTCATCATTTACCCCATTTACCCTGGGCACCTTCTACGTGTCACCGATGGTGCGATGTTGGGTGTAAAAGGCACAAGTCAGATTGTCTTTGCCAAGCCTAAGAGAAAGATGAGGCCATAAAGAAACAATGGGAACAGACGCTGGTGGAGTCAGTGCTGAGGAAGCTGATGGTTGAATAAGAGCAGAAAGAAGGGGAACTAATCAAGAAAGCTGTTCTGGAGTGTGTGATCCTTGAAGATTCAACAGCAAAGCAGAACGTTCACTCCAGGAATATAAATTCAATATGACCAGAACATATCATGTGAAAAAGGACTGGAGTTTACATAAAGTAGAAGAAAGGGGGACAAATCATGGAAAATCATATTGAAGTTTCTAAAATATATTCTCAGTATCAAAGAAGGAGGCCATGGATGGCTTAAACTAGGGATATGTCTATCAAATATGTAGAGTGGTTCCTCTGGAGACATCACTGACATGAACTGGAACAGAGCAAAGAGGAAGCAAGAAAGCTCACTAAAATCTTTTAAAATATCCCAAGTAAGAAAGTAAGGCTTCCTAACCTAGTGCGGTGGGAGCCATGGAGGGGAAAAGCTGAGACAAGTCTGAGAGGAAGGAAAGGACGAAGCTGATAGGCCATGCTCATTGGCTGAGGGTTGGAAAAAATGGAAACTAATCCTTTTGAAATGATGAGTCAGCTCAAACCCCTGCAGTGGACCTCACCTCACTGGAAATGAAAGCTTCAGTCTTTCCAAGTGGGTTTCAGGGTTTCAGGCTTTATAAAGTGTCTTGTCACTTTTCTTACCGGTGAAACAAAATATCCAATACTCACAAGTTATCTACTTAGCTCACAGTGTATAAAGGTTTCACTCCATAGGCAGCTGGCTCCAAAGCAGGGCAGCATGGCAGAGGGCCATCACGGGGGAGAAACAGCTCATGGCATGCTAGACAGAAGGCAGTGCGTAGCAGATCTGCCTTCTTTCTGTCCCTTTATATCCCATCCAGGGTGGTACCAGCCACACCCAGGGTGGGGCTTCCATTATCCACACCCTTAATCCCAGTATCAGCCCGTAATCCACATTCCCACATCCTAATCCAGTCACCATGAAAACTCCCAATGTAAACCATAAGAGGGGGTTACAGGGCCTCATGAAGCCTATAGCACACCCTGCCCCACCCCTTCTTCGCTCTGCACCACTTCCTCCTCCAAGCTTGCTCTTCCTCACTTGAAGTAATCTCCTGGTGCTGCTCGGTTGTTTCAGGCATAATCTTTCTTTTGAGCATTTGCATTTGCTCTATACTTTGCCCCGGTAATGCTACAGTTTAGAAATCTACCTTTCTCAATTTTTATTTGAATGGCACCTTTTTAGGAAGGCCTTTCTTGATATTTCCTTTCAACTTCCATCAGTACTCTGAGAGAGTACTCCCAAATTTTCGCCTTAATTTCTATTATTTTTGAATTACAATGTATGGTAATTTATTATTTTGGTCAATATCACCTCACTGAAGGCAGGGATTTTTGTGTTAGTCTGCTTATCACAGTATCCTTAGCTTCTGAAAGAGTGGCCAAGATGTAGTATGCATTCAATATTTCTTAAATTAATTAACAGGAAAACCTCCTATTTGTAGCCTGACCAGCTATGAGGTCAGATGGGGGTTCTGATTACTGAGACAGGAAGTACGAGAGGTGAGGACAGGTTTTATAAAGCAGATTGTCAGTTCCACTTATAATCATCTGGAGGTTCCCCCGCCTGGTGTCAAAAGTGTAATACAATAAGCAGGACACTTTTATGCAAGTCAAAGCTGTTAGGAAAACTGTAACCTCCTCTAAAAGCAAAATCCAAACTTGTCTATGAGGGAACAATGTTCAAAAGTAAAGATCTGTGTAATTGTTAATCCTGATAAGTCAGCTTCACTAGAGTAAGGAATTCCGGCAGACTAGGAAGCCACATTCTGGGTGTCTGGGTGGGTCATGGAGGCGGGACCTTGGACACTATATATGGTCCCTTATGAGCTCCTCTCTGAGGCTGTTACCCTGCTCTGTTCCCATGCTGCCCCGTACTAAGCAGCTTCACTTCTCTACACACTTCAGCCATGATTTTTCTGCCTTGGGGCCAGATGACCATGGACTGAATCCTTCCAAAGGGTGAGCTGAATTAAACCTTTCCTCCTTGGAGTTGCTCATGTTGGGTACTGTGTCCAGCAACAGGAAAGCTGACTGGTGCAAGCTCCTCTCCTCCCTGGCAGGGCACTTAGGCATCATGAAGATAGCAGCGTGTCTGCCCTGTCCCATTTGGCACTGGACACAGTGATGTGGACATCCATGACAAAATATATACAGGGGTTCTATCTGAGGTCTTACGCATCTTGCATGTTTGGACAAACGATTGACATTCATAAGATACTATTAAGGTAGTTTACTCAACTTTTCACTTAGAACTTTTTTCCAACACTGTGAATCACATGTCATGTAAGAGATAGACCACCAGAAAATAAAATGGATTATATAGCAAAAAAAATGATAGTAAGGTGCAAGTTCAATTCTGTAAGAATTTTGAAATCTCAATAAACTATGAATAGTTACTGTTTTGCAGTTTTCATAAATCTACTTCTCAACTTTTGTGTGAATCAAAATTACTTAGACTTCTTGGACTTCCGGGAAGATGGCAACCGGGTAGGCAGCAGAGAGAGAACCTCCCAGAGGATTACCACCTAGACAATGAAATATAGCAATATGAAGACAGAAAGGAGAGAGGTGTGTACCCTGAACCCAAGAAGGATCTGAAATGGAAACTGAAGCCCTAGGAAAGACCAAGCAAAACCTCTCCTGGAGGAAAGGATCAGAGGGCCGCCGCGGCACAGTCGGAGGGAGAAGAGACGGAGAAAGAGGAAGCCACTGCTTCAAACACACTCTTGGCCCAAGCCCTCATTCCAGCAATCGAAGCTTCAGCTTCGGAGACCCACGCTCATGGAAGCCTCCCGACTTGGCCAGGGGATAGCGGAGTTCCTAGAGCTGGTCCAGAACTGGAGAGGAGAGGGCGCAGCCAGGAAAAGAGGCAATGGTGGTTGGGAACTTTTGTCAAATCCAGTGTGAGGATGAGAGGTTGCAACAGCCAGGAGTCCCCACCCTGCAGCAACCTTCCTAATCAGCACC